>JASDQU010101594.1:195909-212260 GCA_032191745.1 Picea mariana | reverse complement strand
AGTAATTTCAACAAAGGAAGGCCAGTAGAGATCCACGGTGTACGGAGAAAGGTGTCTCTATGATTTATCTCAACTATGAAGGTTAAGCGGTGCATGAGGCAAGGCTTTCGACTTTATGTAGTGCAAGCAGTGAGTGAAAGGAAAGGACCCTCCTTGGATCAATACCTAGTATTGTCAGAATTTAAAGATGTTTTTCCGAACGAATTACTAGGGTTACCTCTTGAGAGGGAGCTTGATTTTACTATTGAGCTAAAACCTGGTTCAGAACCAATTTCCAAGACTCCGTATCAGATGACAACACCAGAACTTTGTGAGTTGCAGATGCAATTGAAAGAGCTACTCAACTTAGGGATAATAAGGCCTAGTGTCTCACCTTGGGGTGCACTAGTAATTTTTGTGAAGAAGAAGGATGGTTCCTTATGACTATGTATAGATTAAAGAGACTTCAACCATGCTATAGTGAAAAATAGGTACCCAATGCCACGAATAGATGATCTCTTTGATCAGATGAAAGGAGCAGCGGTATTCTCAAAAATTGATTTGCAATTAGGGTATCACCAATTAAGGATTAAGGAAGGCGATATTTCTAAAACTGCCTTTCAAACTCGGTTTGGGCATTACAAGTTCGTTGTATTACCTCTCGGATTGACCAGTGCGCCAACAATATTCATGAGCCTCATGAATGGTGTATTCCAGAAATACTTAGACTTCTTTGTACAAGTCTTTCTAGATGATATCCTCATCTATTCCAAGAATGAAAGAGAACATGAGGAACACTTGCGAGTAGTGTTGTCTTGCCTTAGAGAGAACAAATTGTATGGGAATTTGTCGAAGTGTTCCTTCTTCTAGAAAGAAATTCACTATTTAGGTCATATCATTTTCGATGAAGGAATCTCTGTGGACCCAGAAAAGGTAAAGGCCATTATGGAGTGGCCAGTGCCGAAAAATTCTCATGAGGTAAGAATCTTCATGGGGCTAGCAAGTTATTATCAGAGATTTGTGGAAGGGTTCTCTAAAATAGCGAAACCCATCACCACTTTTCCGTGCAAGGGGGTCAGGTATGAATGGACAAAAGAATGTGATAGTGCATTCATCGAGCTTAAAAGGTTACTAACTAGTACGCCAATTCTACGAGTGTCGGATATGGAAAAGGACTTCACAGTCTGCATGGATGCCTCGAAGCAAAGGTTGGGGGCCGTGCTAATGCAGGATGGAGGAGTGATAGCTTATGCATCAAGGAAGTTGAAGAAACATGAGGAGCTTTACGTTACTCATGATTTACAATTGGCAGCTGTAATGCTATCTCTAAAACTTTAGAGGCACTATCTAGTAGGGTGAAACTTTGAGCTCAAAACGGACCATGAAAGTTTAAAACATCTCTTCACTCAAAGGGATCTGAATGCCAGGCAAAGGCAATGGATTGAGTTCATGAGTGAGTACGATTTTGGTATCTCATATATCAATGGATAAGAGAATGTGGTCGCAGATTCCTTGAGTAGGAGGCCACATGTCTTCTCCTTGGTACCCTTAAAAGTCAATCTGAGGGAACGTGTGTTGACGCAACTCCATGGAGACAGTTGGTATTTAAAGGTTACTTCAAACCTCCAGAGTGGGAGGCAATTAGATCCAAAGTATGAAGGATATAGTCTGAAAGAAGATGGACTATTAAGATATCGAGGAAGGATGTGCATTCCCAAAAGTGGGGATATTCGAAGCATCATACTGAAGGAAGCCCTTAGATCACTTTATTGTGCACATTCGGGTGTGAAGAAAATGTGCGTAGACATGGGGAAGCTATTCTTCTGGATAGGCATGAAGCACGATGTAGTCCATTTCGTCGCCAAGTGCCTAGAGTGTCAACAAGTGAAAGCCTACCACCATCACCCGGCAGGTCTCTTACAACCACATGATGTTCCTATGTCTAAGTGGGAAGTAATTTCCATGGACTTTGTTGTGGGATTGCCACTCACATCTCATAGACACAATGTCATTCTTGTGATAGTTGATAAGTTAACCAAGAGTGCTCATTTTATTCCGGTTAGAGACACTTATGATGTCCCTGATGTGGCACGCGTCTTTGTAAGTGAGGTCATCTGTTTGCATAGGATACCTAAGAAGATCATTTTAGATAGGGACTCCAGATTCACTTCTAGGTTTTGGACAAGTTTGCAGTTAGCATTGGGGACTTAGTTGAACTCAAGTACATCTTATCATCCTTAAACAGATGGGAAAACCAAGAGAGTAAAACAGGTTATGGAAGACATGATTAGGATGTATGTTATGGATAATCAAAGCCATTGGGAGAAGCACCTACCTTTGGTAGAGTTCGCCTATAATAACAGTTTTCATAGCTCCATCGAAATGCCACCCTATGAAGCTCTGTATGGAAGGCCATGCAAAAAACTGTTGAGTTGGGAGAGGTTAGAAGACCGAGTAACAGTTGGGCCAGAATTGATTCAAGAGATGGAGGAACAGGTGACTTAGATTAGGCAGAGACTAAAGGAAGCACAAGATAGACAGAAAAGATATATATGAATGCACACAGGACTGATCAAAGTTTTAAAGTGGGAGATTAGGATTTCATTCATATCAGGCCTAATAAGAGTACCATTCAGTTTGGGAAGGGGACAAAGTTATCACCTCAATTTATAGGACCGTTCAAAATCCAAGAGAAAATTGGACCGGTTGCCTATCGTCTCGTACTTCCACCCCAATTGCATAAAAATCATAATGTTTTTCATGTATTTGTTCTACGTCATTATGTTGTTGATGAATCACATAAACTAAATTGGAAGGAATTGTAGGTGTTAGATGCAACAACCCTCACGGTAGAACCGTTACGCATATTGGACCATAGAGTTTGATAGCTCAGGAACCGTCTGGTAGACCAAGTTAAGGTCCTGTGAGACAAGTATAGTCCAGGATCTTCTACTTGGGAGGATGGCGAGACATTACGACGGGATTATCCCTCACTTTTTTTACCACCTTGAGAATATGTTTCTCAAAGTTTGGGTGTATGTAAAGCCACCTTTTGACTTAGACAGCTAGGATTACCTGAGGCCTAAACACCTTTATTTTCTATTCACAGTGAAACTATTAAATGATACACTTGAACTTTTAAGACATATGAACCTTTATGAATGTTTAAATGTATTTGAATGATGATGTATATGATGCGATATATTGTGAGAATGTAAATTTTATGAATGTTTAAATGCTATTTGAATGATGTTGGATATGATGCAATCTATTATGAAAATGATAATTCTATGAATGGGTGACGTTAATTGAATTATGGGATATTATGAGATCTATGTCTAACTTGAAAAATTTGATGTTAAAGTTGTTGGTACAAGGATACTGAATTGAAATTATGGTTGTATGTAATTACATGATGATAATGCATAGATATGTATGAGTTTGTGCTATAGACTAATCTGCAGGTCATTGGGTTATGAAATAGCCAAGGGATAGCGATAATGAAAGTGGATGTCATGACCACTGACCGAGAAACAATATGGTATGAATCTTTCTATGTGAAATTATATTGGTTTTGATGCATTGCTATGATATGTGGACCAGTGTAGGATTTTAGGTGGTGAGACTGCCCAAAACTGAATAAACGATGACAAAGCTCCCAACAACACGGTGCCACTATATATTCCATTATAGGGTGTGGACCCTAGTCCTATTAGGAGGGGTGGAGGCATTTCCCACCATGTATCCTTTGAAACCTGGAGTCATGGGAGGATGGTGTTAGCTCACGCTTCCCTAGACGTGTGATGATAATTGTTAGTTGTCTGTTGGGGAAGCTTGGTCAATATAGTGACACTTCCGCTTACGGGTTCTATTTGGAGTTAGGTCAATATAGTTGACACTCCAAGATAGTCCAGTAGAGGAAGGATAGGAATGGAAGATGGAAGTAAGTTAGGGAGGAAAGATGAGTAGAAATAGTTGAGAGTGTATGGAGGTTTGCCTTATGGTGGAATTTATTGTTTTTCCTTCTGAAAAGAAAATGTGTATATATGTATATTCATAATTACTTAACTAAACTACAATTGTCTAAATAAAATTGTTGAGCTAGATTATTGTAATTAAGGGAATTCACAAACATTTCATTGGTTTATTATCTTTTATAAAATTAATAGTATTGTTGATTGGATTGGATGCATACATAAATTACTATAAGGGTGATAGTTATTGTTATTAGTACATGCACGAGACTTGTATGTACTAGCTACACATACATTTCTTGTACATGTACACTAGTATGTATGAGTTTTCTTGGCTCACTTACTAATAATGTCGGTTATTTGATATGAATGTGTAAACCATGTGTCTTTCCCTTGTATCATAAAATATTTTAACTTCAGGATGAAATTTCCTGAAGGGTGGGTGTATGTAGCAACCCTAAGTAATTAATCAATTGTCATGATTTAAATAATTGTTTAATGTATATTAGTTAATTAATTAATTGATTAATTTCATGATTAAATATTTGGTTAATGAATTTGAGTTTAATAAATTTTAATTTATTAAATAGAGACTTAATGTATCGAATGATGGAACCATTAAAGAGAAAGGGGATAAGGTGGTTCACATTGAATGGAGGGATAAGGTGGGTGAGTATTAATGAAAGGGAGAAGGCGGTGAATGAGAGAGGGGGAAAAGGAGGACACGAGAAGGGAAAAAGACTGGAGAGAGGACTTTTGGATTTTGGGGGAGAGAGCATCATTTTGNGCTAGTTTGGGGGGGGGGCTGGAGTAGCTTGTTGGAGGATGGTACTGGCTTTTGCTTGAGGAACTTGTTGGAGTTTGGTGGACTGAGACAGGGGGCACCTGTTGCTGGGAGTTTTGGGCTCGTGGGCCAGGAATCCTTACAGAATCCTGGAGCTAGGGAGCTGGAGAGGCTCTATTCCTAGCTGGCTGGGAGGTTAGTCAGTTTTGGGCAGAGCATCAGGTAGAGTTGGAGAAAAACAATAGCATCAATTAGAGGTATGTATTTTCGTTATTATGCTATGTTATGTGGTTTATTATGATGTTGTTGAATATGAGGAATATGTAGTTTATTATGATGTTGCTCATAAATTTTAATTATGCTGAATAATAAATGGTTATGAACAGTTATATGCTGAATAAGGAATTGTAAAGATGTTAGGATAACATTTCTCTATTTAAATTTATGTTTTATAAGGCTCTGTTGGAAGAGACCTTACATTGAGCTTTCCTTTAGTGAGATCATGACATATTTGTGGAGCCCATTCATGTTCAATATGACTTCTCAAGTTGTTTTTAACCCCTTCCTCCATCATGTGGGAATCAGTTCTTATGTACTCAGTTTCAGTAGCAATTGGGATGTACTTCAGATTTTCTCTTCGAAGAAGAAGAAAAAGTAATTTTAACATCCACGAGGCTAACAATAGCCTATGGGATAGACCGCCTCACACACTGATTTCAGCAATTCAGCGCTTTTCTTGTTCAACTTGATGACAAGCTCCACTAATTTCTCCACTGTCCCCTCACTGAAAAAGTCATTCCAAGGGCTAGTTGTCAAGATATTTATATAGTTGTCCCTATTGTCTTTAAAATATTCACACTCTAAAATGAAATGCTTTTCTGTTTCCACTTTGCTGGAGGTGCAGAACACACACCCTTTCTTCCCAAGCTTCTTTTGGTCTTTTCCAGTGCCTAGTTTCGATATATGTATATATGAAGGAACGAAAACGTATTTACAACTAGCAGAGATCGCTACTGGGAGGCACAACAAAAACAACAGGACTTCTCGATTAAACTACAGGGTACATCCTTCCACCTGTTGCTACAGTACTCGTGCCTCTGTAAGGAATTAGTACGTGAATATCCCAGACTTCCAAGGCCCTCAAATTGATCAATGGTTTTTCTCTTCTTATCGTTGGCGAATAATCTAATTCACTACTTCCTCTTCTTGGGATTCACTCGCCCTCTCATCGTTACCTTCTTCTTTGCCACATCTACCACATAGTTAAGAAAATCTGCCCATCACGCCACACCCCAACAAAGATCAAAATTAGAAAAAATAATGAGCAACAACTCGCAAAAACACACATTCATTCATGGAGGACTGAATATAAAGTGAAGAGCACAGATGATATTCATGAATGCCAAGAGCCTAAAAATAATTAATGAATCGTTTCATGGCCATGGCGAGAATTAATTAACATAATCCAACAATTAACATACCGTCCATTTCAGAGAGCACTTTCGAGACTCTATCCCGGTACTCTATGTTGGAAGACGTTAATTTCTATCTACAGCATTAAAAAGAGAACCTTCCACTCAACTATTCTACCTACCAGCAACCACCACAGTTTCAGACTCTTCTCCACGGACGCTTCGAGATATTTCCTCCAAGAACGCTCTCGATGCTCTAGAGTCTTCCAAAGACTCTATAAATACAAAGTAAATGTAATCGTGTTGATCACATTGAGCAACACAATTGCCTCTTTGTTCTTTTGTGTTATTTTTCTATTTCTACCCCTTCATTTGGTATCAGAGCCCAAGACTGGGCTAACTCCCTTGCGGGAGGGCCTAGGATCCCGAGAGGAGTCGCCCAGCAAGTGCAGATATGAGTGGAAGAGTGTAGTCTTGTTGTTGGAGCATAAGTTGTAGTCGCAGCTTACAAGGAGGGTCATGAGCTAGAGAGGAGTGTTTCTTAGACTGCGTAGAGATTTGGAGAGTTGAGGAAGCTGCAACTTCCAGGTTAGCAGTGAAGGCCATGAGCGTTGAAGAGAGGGGACGGTGAGTGTTGAGAGAGCTCCTGCCGTAGAAAATTCTTGAAGAGGAGTGCCTGCACTAAGTTGTTCATCCCATCGAATTCCATGCCATTAAAGAGATACTAGTGAAGGAGCATCAGCTCAGATCCACGGATCGGCCAACGAGCAGCCACAACAAAAAAAAAATTTATCAGATTACAGAGCGGCTCAGGAAATTGTGATCTACATCTTATTCCAAAGGGTTTGAGCTGCTTTCTGAGGGTTTGGCACACAGTTGTACCCCAGTTTCTGTGAGAAGCACCTTTGCAGGGAAAAGAAGTTATGGCTTTCCCTGTCAAAGACCATGTTCGAGAAAGTTGTCTGGAGAGCTGCAGAAGAAACAAGAGGTGTGACTTTGGTGACTGTTTGCCCTACCCTTTTAATGGGGCCTTTGTTTTCTGCCTCATGTGCTTCATCCACCATTGCTCATGTCAAAGGTGCTAGAGAGATGTACGAGAAGAATATGTTGGCTACTGTGGACGTATGGAGAACTGGAATAGAGTCATGGACAAAGTGAAAAAGGAGTTGCTTGCAACTATTGTTGAAGGTGCATTGACTATGAAAGAGCAGTGTAGAGGAAGACGCCATCATCGCCAAAGAGAAGAGGCGATGACCAAGGTGTTGGAGGATTATGGTCTAGAGAAACGGTGCTTGTCACGTGTGGCAGAAGCAGTGGCACCATCGAAGGATGCGCGAAGATGGAGGCTCTCCGGGAAGGTAAAAATCTGCATGCCCACATTATCAAAATTGGATATGTGTTTGATAAATCTCAGGACGGGATGTGGTGTCCTAGACTACGATAATTTTAGGATATGTTCAGAATGGAATTTTTGCTTGAAGAATAGAGGAACACGCAATGCTCTTGTCTTGTGATGGAGAAAGTAAAATGTCTTATTGGAGTGTTAGTCTGGGTATTTACACAAGAAATTTTGAAGGTAGTATGAGTAGTGTGATTTCAAATTAGAGTTGGCAGACTTATGATGTTAAGAGTGAGCGTTGTTTGCATTTTTATAGAGGCATACAAAGCCCCTGCACTCACTTTTTCAGAAGTGGATAATATTTGGCATTTGTTGTGTTAGTATATGTATAGTTATAATATGCAATGAGGCTTATTGGGCATATTGAATGGGTTCATATGTATTGGGCTTGTAATTTGTTGGGAATTTATTAAAGAATGTGGAATTTTTGTACCTCAGATGAAATGATGCATATATGTTGTAAGGGGTGCATGATCCGTAGTACCCGACACCCTAGAGTATTTTCATTTGTAAAGCTTAGCCATAGGCATAAGCAAGCTATATTCCCCAAGAGGTTGTTGGTCCAAAGTTGTAAATCTTAGCCATAGGCAAGGCAAGCTATATTCCCCAGGTGTTGTAAATTTTAGCCATAGGCAAGGCAAGTTATCATGTAGCATGTATCCCTCTTAAGCATAAAGAGTGGATGTGGCATCAAGCTATGGAATTAACCACTAGGTAGGTACGAGGGTGGTAAGGTGTACTCGTATCTAAGTTTGATGGTGATCAAAGAAGTTAGATCTTTGATTAAGGGGAGGAATGTGAGATTAAGAGTATGAGTTGGTTGGGACCAAGTTATGACTAAAGGAGTCTAATATATTGATGAACCATGTAAGTGAAAAGGATACCTAGAGAACTGGTGAGTACAACAGATGGTACCCATGTATCTTGGTAGATGGATCTCTTTTTATATGGACATCAATGATCAATTGTTTGCAGGTGCAAAAGGAAGATGCAAAATTTTGAGCATTAATCAATGTTATGCAGGTACAAAGAAGAAACAAAAAATGTTTGAAGATGAAACTCAAGTGAGTGTGTGTTGTGTAAATCAAATTCCCCATCATGCAAGGTTCGTGGTCAGCCAAAAGCACCAGTAAGAAACCACTTGATGTGATGGTTCCTGAGCATTGTAATGGTAGCAAATTGAAGGAAGCCCAACCATATGAAGACAGAAACTGAAGATGATGACATGACTCAGATAAAGACCTAGTCAAAACATGTATTCATTAAGGAGAAGAAATTGCAGATCAAAGGAGCAAATTGCAAAGGCTTTAGCACAAGACCAATTTGATTATTTGATAGAAGCATTGGGCATTATAAATATTGACGTAATTAGTTGTAGAAATTAGGGGGGAGTGTTGGAAGACGTTAATTTCTATCTATAGCATTAAAAAGAGAACCTTCCACTCAACTATTCTACCTACCAACAACCACCACAGTTACAAACTCTTCTCCACGTACGCTTCAAGATATTTCCTCCGACAACGCTCTCGATGCTCTAGAGTCTTCCAAAGACTCTATAAATACAGAGTAAATGTAATCGTGTTGATCACATTGAGCAATACAATTGCCTATTTGTTCTTTTGTGTTATTTTTCTGTTTCTACCCCTTCACTCTAGGCAACGCATATTAGCATTGAGAACAATCACCTGAACCGGCAATATTGTTGTTAATGTCATACAATTCAGATCATATATGCAGAGATATGGGAAATATATATGCAGAGATATTGGCAAATAAGGAATAATGAAGTCATTAATGGAGGAGATGGGGTAATTACTTTGGGCATTGTTAAGGCCTCGGCGGAGTGTAGCAGCTGAGTTGTTGGAGCCATGATTTGGGTACATTGACGAGTAATTAAAAGCATTCTCCATCCACTGTTCTTGGATTCATGTCGCCTCGCCTCTCACAAATCATCATTAGTATTGTTATGCATATTCAAAGGTGAGAGGACTATATGAACTGTGTGGTCCGGTTTCTTTTGGAAGCATGTTAAACTTGGTGCGGATAAGGTGCATTCACCACGCTCTATTTTTCTATCACAGTTTTGGCAGTACTATGGGAGGATTTTGCTTGTGAAAATTGTTTTAAACCTAAATTCTAATTATCTCGTCCAAGTAAATTTGATTTTTTTATTCTACTTATGATCCGGATTATTTTTGGCACGAAATGAGAGCGGAGATATAATAAAGAAATGCACAGAGATATTGCAGATATTCAATAATATAATAGAAATGTATCAGAGATGAAACCATAAACATAGATGTACAGTAATACATGATTTCTATTAATCAAAGAAATGTACAGAGACTGTAAAAATACAGACTGAAAGACTCGCTAGAATGGTGGCAGCTTATCTCTGAGAAGAGATGTGACGGCTACTCGCATTTGCAAGAAGATGATTACAATGAGGCTCTGAAGGCCTTTTTACAATAAACAGGAATACCAAAAGTCATAGACATCCAAAAACCTAACCCTAGGAGATGAAGCGCCAAAAGTCGTGCGGGCCCCGTTTGGGTAAGTGAGTACATCAACTTCCCGGGGTCGTAACTTTTGCATACGATCTCTGTTTTAGGCGTGTGATAGCTCGTTGGAAAGGTATCGTCGAGGAGATTCATTTTGGGGGCTCAATCATGCCTTCGGCTATCATTTAGAATATCGATCTCGAAAAACCTTCATTTAGGCCCTCAAAATGGCCCTCGAAGTTAAAACCTGCTAAAATAAGTAAATTGCCAAAATTGCCAGAAAATAGTTTTGGGCCATTTGGAAAAGGTGGGTAGCCACCGATATCCACCTGGATCAACTTAACTGATCGAAATGTTATCGAAATGTTGATGTTGAAAAACTTCAACAATCTTGAAATTATTAGATTATTTTTATTTTATTTTAATTAAAAAAGGTTGATTCCTGCTATATTATATTAACAAAAAAGAGATACAGTGGTACTAAGACCACCAAGTGTGCCACCATTTTACTGGAAACCAGCACAACTTGGAGTCCATATGTCTCTTCTCGAAAAAGGTTGTTCCACCATCTTTCCTGCCCGAGGGAAACCAGGACAGATGGCCATGCATAATCTTGAAACTGATTGAGGTGATATAGAGAGCTTTTGGAAGCTCGAACATAACTCTGAACATTAAAAACTATAGCAAAAAGATGCCTCATCATGGTTGTATGCATAAGAGAGAACCAGACAAAAAATTAACTATACCAAATACCCGGTGACCCTGTCGTCCTCGTCCTCCTCCTTCACTCCTCTGGCCTGCATTACGAATGTCTAAGCACACATTGGGCATTTCTACTTCTCTGGGGTGTTGGAGTACGCGTCGAAAAGCATGTCCATATGTTGTCTCATTAGGAGGACCCTATGTTCCTGGTCTTCCATCTGTTCCCTTAATTCAAACACTAATTCCAAGTGCGTCGGGTGGCGGGACACCCATTTGTGCATGCATGGCTTTGGTGGAAGGTGGCTCTGGGGTATCGTCATCCTCTGCTGGAGTGACCTTCATCCCCATTTTCGGAGCTTCCTCTAGAGCAGCATCGCCTTCTCCCTGGCCTTTGACTCATGTGTCTTCCTGGTGCTCACCCTCTGTAATGGCTCCCTGCTGTACCAAATTCTCATAAGGTACTTCCTCGACGTAACAAATGGGGAATTCCTCACCGTGCCCACCTGTGTCTTCCTGGTGCTCACCTTCCATAATGGCCCCCTGCGGTGCCAGTGCCTCATAAGGTACTTCTTCTACATAGCAAGTGGGGAATTCCTCACAGAGCCCACCCACAAAGTTGTGCCTTGCTTGAATTTCAAGGGCAATCAGAGTGTTTTCTTCCCTAAAAGGTCTGAGTGTCTGAGCTTACTCCTCCGTCAAAAACTCCTCTGCATGAAGCCTGGGGGGATGTTGTCCTCCTTTGCTCTTTGACGCAGAATGGTGTGAGCCAGTGAAAGAGCCTGTTCCATTTGTTGTCTCCTCTGTCGTTGAGCGGCGTGGGTGTACCAAGTCGAACCACGACGAGGTTTGCCTCTCTCCCTAGGCATCTTAGTGAAGGAGAGAATATCAAAATCGCCTAGAGTGGAGAGAAGAACGCACCAGAGCTCGCAAATGGTGGAAATGTGCAGAGCATGGATGAGCTGAGTGTGAACACGCCTCATTGCCTTCAAAATCTTGGGGAATGACGAGACATGGCTCCCCATTAAATTCTTCATAGTTAATGTTTGCAGGGCCAACTCTTTCCCACGAGAGAGAGGTCGCTTATCCGGAGGTCGGCAGTACTGGCCAGCTCCCATTGTTAATGGTGAATAGATGGGGAGCGACCTACCTCATTTAAGGTGAGGCAAGACACTTCGCCAGGTGTTCTGGATTTGCTTTGTGTCACCCCTTCTGGGGGAAATTATTAGATTATTGAAAACTTCAATTTTCAGAATTTTTTTTGGCTAGTTTGTCAGAATTTTTTTTGCTAGTTTGTCTGTGAGGGGCATTTAAGCGATCAAAATCATCTTTAAGCGATCAAAATCATCTGGATATTGCACCTGGCCTAAGCCACACCAACTATTAACATGGCTGGATTTTTTGTCCCCACAAGTTTAGAACCGATGACTTTAACATCACAGAGTGCCTTAACAGTATACTTTGTTACCAAGTGTTACTGAATTACTAGATTGTAAATTGTAAGAAGAAGGGCAAAAACGAAGCTATATGATATCAATTATCAAACACCTTCAGAATTGAGGAGATTTGACGAGAGATGAAGATTATTGTGGGCCTGAAGATTCGCTGGCAGGTTTTCATAGGATACCATATGCCATAGAATTACATGGAAGTGCTTCGATCGGACTCGCGGTGTAATTAAGTGCGGGGGAGGTGATGTTACTGCTTTGACGTCTCCTGTCCTGTCTTCTTTCAGGGTGATTTGTCACTTCTCGATTTACTCTCCTCTCTTATTTCAGGGTTATTTTTGTCACTTCTTGACGTACCTGTAGGTATGTTGGTTGAACAATGGCGTATCCGCATGTCTGTCCAGGTTTCTTCGTTGGCGTATCCTCATGTGTGTCCCACAATGTTTTGGCCGGAACAGGTTGTTTGTCATTACTGTGAGTAGAGGCTTTTACAGCAAGCCATAAGCTTTGACCGGAACAGGTTGTTTGTCATCACTGTGAGTAGAGGCTTTTACAGAAAACAATAAGCTTTGAGGGAGTAAACTATAAAATCTCACAATGACCGGAACAGGTTGTTTGTCATCACTGTGAGTAGAGGCTTTTACAGAAAACAATAAGCTTTGAGGGAGTAAACTATAAAATCTCACAACTTTTTTTATAATATGATGTATTAATCATGGCTTTTACTTTTAAAACCTCACCAAAATATATATATACATATATATGATGGTCTTAATCATGGCTTTTACTTTAAATGGGACAATGGAAGTAAGATCAAACAACATATAAAATTATTCAGATTTTCCATCTGAATTAGGTATTATTATGAATATATATATATAATATTATATTGAATATAATATCGATGGTAATGATGATTAATATTTATTGACATTGAATTGGTTTACAAATTTTATGAAGGTAAGAAATTAATTGGAATTCAATCAATATATAAAATTATTCAGATTTTCAATTTGAATTAGGTATTATTATGAATATATATACAATATTGAATATAATATTAATGGTAATGATGATTAACATTTACTGAGATTGAATTGGTTTACAAATTTTATGAAGGTAAAAAATTAATTGGAATTCAAACAACATATAAAATTATTTAGATTTTTAATCTGAATTAGGTATTATTATGAATATATATACAATATTGAATATAATATTGATGGTAATGATGATTAACATTTATTGCGATTGAATTGGTTTACAAATTTTATGAAGGTAGGAAATTAATTGGAATTCTTTAAAATAGAAGTGTTTCAATATTATTATAGTTTTGTTGATTTAAAAGGTCATGAAGGTTGGTAGTGTGACAAATCTTTTGTAATTGAGATCTAATCTGGGTATATGTTGGACATTATAAGAAAAATAATTTTTGAAAATAACAACAGTTTCACCTTGGAACTCATGAAAATTAGTTCTTATTTTAACAATGTTTATTTTCTTCTTTAAACTTGTCAATACAAATAGATAATTTTGAGCAGGGTTGATTACCTTCTTATAATATCTTAATTTTATTTTCCATCTAACTCTTTATCACACCATATTTTCTCCTTAAATTTTGATATAGTAATATTTGTAATATTATCATTATTGTGCAATATGATCTCTTTCTTTATTCCCCAATGGCTTAGTCAAGAGTGGGCATCCTTGTTCCATCCCATGAAAGTGATTTTGACTTTGGCTGGAGTTTGAAGCAATTTTAAGAAGTCTCTTGTCTTCTATGTTATAATAGCTTGTTCTTATTTATATATATATATATATATATATATATATATATATATATATATATATATATAAACTTTGTTGTTATTAATTATAATTTTATAGCAAAATTTATTATAACATAACACAATGGTATATATTAAAAAGTATTATGTTATGAGGTCACTGCATGCATATACTTGATTATTTTCAAGTTTTATATTTGTTAGTGGACATGGTCATAAACAATGAGTTGGTTTACAATTGTAATCTAACAACTTGATCTTGATTATGATGGTGATAGAACAAAATTTGAATTGATTTGTAATTTTAATGTAATATTTTGATTTTGATTTATTTAAACTTAATATAAGTTAATATTTCGATTTTGATTGATTAAGATTTCAATTTTCTAGTCTTCATAATATTAGTCCATTCCATTTTTTTTATCAAAATTGATTAAGATTTTAATTGATTCATCACACTTTGTCCAACATTTTGATTATAATTAATAAAATTTCAATTAAATTATAAGTATGTGATTGAACATTTTGATTTTCAACATTTTGACTATAATTAATAAAACTTCAACTAAATTATAATTATGTGATTGAACATTTTGATTTTGATTATGATTTCATTCATAAATTTAAATGAAATTAATTTTTAACTTTAAATAAAATAAATAATTAAAAAATACACTTGAATATATATTATTATCTTTATGAATATATATATATATATATATATATATATATATATATATATGATTACTATCTTTATGAATGCACTTGGATATATATGGTGTGTGAAACAAAAACGTTGTTGTTGTTATTAATGTTTAAAGACTTTTATAGTATAACATAATACATTAGTATATATTAGAAAGTGTCATTATGTGGGGTCATTGTATGTATGTGAGTGATTGTTTTCAAGTTTTATATTTATTTGGGCATGATGAGTTATTAAATAATTTGAGTTGGTTATGATGAGTTGTCAAACAAATTGAGTTGGTTTATAATTGTAATTTAACAATTTTATCTTAATTAAGATTGTGATAAATAAAAAACAATTATTGTGATTTATTGAAATTTTGTATGAGTTAACATTTTGATTTTGATTGATTAGGATTTCAATTTTCTCACCTTCACCATATTAGTCCAACATTTTGATCAAAATTGATTAACATTACAATTGGCTCATCACACTTTGTTCAACATTTTGATTATGATTTACTAAAACTCCAATTGAATTACAAGTGTGGTTTAACATTAAGATTTTATTGTGATCCAACATTTTGATTATTATTGACTAAAACTCCAATTGAATTACAAGTGTGGTTCAACATTAAGATTTCGATTGTGATTACCATTCACAAATTTGTTAATTTTTAACTTTAAATAAAAAATAAATTAAAAAATTGAATTGTATATCAAATCATTTCTCATAAAAAAAAAATAATAAAAAAATATATATTCTTCTTATGCTTGTTTGTTCAAATTTTATAAACCAATGCCCAAGATAAAATAACAAAAATAAATAAAATATAATGATTTGAATTATTTTGGTGATTCCATTTCCAAATTACAATGATTTAAAGTTATTTTGGTGATTCCATTTCCAGCATACCTCCACTCATGAAAATATTATTTTTTTGACCTCTAAAAGTATCAAGTAGAGAATGATAGGGAAGAACTCCTTGGCAAGCATTAATGGAAGGGATAATGTTGGCATCTATTTCAAAGGGTGTGATTAATAGAGCACTTGTCATTGCATGTATGAGGAATGTGGTGGCATGGAAGGGATGTGAATTCCCATCCATGTTCATTATCACTATGGAGGGGTTTATAAGGAATTCCCTCCTTCCCCACTCTTCAATATTTTCCTGTGAAGGACATCATTTAATGAAATCTTTATTGTATTTATTCTTCCCCTTGCCCACTTTTTTCAACCAACTTTCACCCAAAGATACTCCTCAATTTTCTATCTCATCAATATCTAAGTTTTTTTCTTAGCAGACATGGTAAAAGTATAACTTTTAGATTATTGGACCAAATCTTTTTATTTGAGTATGATTTTGGCCAAAGTAGATAAAGTATTTCCATCTTTTGTTCTCATGGTGTTGATGATTAAGTATGAGTCTCCTATGACCATTATAGTTTCCCTTATGATGTTGCAGAGGATTTTTAATCCTTCACTACTATGATATGGGGTTTTAGCATCATTATAGCCCTCAAACACTTGCTCATGTTGTTTTGCTAGAGTGTGTCGAGATTTTGTGCTGATGTTTTTGCATTGTGATAGTGTCAAACATACATATGACATTCAATATATATATATATATATATATATATATATATATATATATATATATATATATATATATATATATAT
>JASDQU010101594.1:172052-191806 GCA_032191745.1 Picea mariana | reverse complement strand
TGATAAAAAAAAAAATGGATGAGGATTTCTAAATAAGATTATACACTTTTATATACATAACTGATAAGGTATCCATTCACGTGTAATTATGAAGTTTCCTTTAAACATGCTCATGGAGGAGGTAACCAAATCTCTGTATTCTTAGAAATTAGTTGATTGTGCATGCATGGGATATTTCTACATTAATCGCCCCATAGGGTAGGTCAACTTTGAACCCCTAGAATGGCCAAGTTCTTCAATTGTAAGATATCATTCACATTGTTAAGGAATTTTGAGTTGAGGTAATGCAATTTAACAATTGTTTAATTACTAGTGGTATCATGTAGATATGATGCTAATGTGAGATTAAATGTGTCATGTTGTAGGTAGGAATAAATTACACAAGTGTGGTTATATGTAATCATGATGAACATAAAGTGTTGGTTATGCACAAGGGATCAAGTATAACAAGATTTGATGATCACACATTTTTTATTATAGAAAATGTTACAAAAAACTTATTGTGGACCAAAAGCGTGTAGAAAATGTTGCAAGGGACTTATTGTGGACTAAAAGTGTGCTAAGGGAGATGTCAATCATATTCCATTACAAATTGAGTTTGAGTGATAATTTATTTAACTAAAGGGTGGAACAAGCTTTGAATAGTTATATAGAGAAAACTATGAAAATACGATCATTATAATTTTTAGAATTGTAAAGAATTTTTATTTGATATTATGTAACTAATATTGTAATTTAATGAGTTTAGTTTTTAAAAGATGGATGAAAACTAAAAATAAATAGAATATTATGTATTTACAACACCATAGTTTTTACATTTAGTCGCCATATTGAGAGTTGAAAAATATTCAAAACTTGAATCAATGATCAATGAGCGATCCTAAAATTTAAAAAGCCTCCAAAATTTTAGACAACATTGATTGAGAGGATATCATCTTTGACCCAAAAGGTAGTGAATGAATGATATGTACCTACATGCAAAGACCATAATGATCCTCCCTAACACTAGGATGATTCAATAGCGAATGAGTGATAAGTACCTACATGTAAGGACCATGATGCCCAACCCTAATGCTGAGTTGTGACCCTCTAAACTAGTAAATGAATGATAGTACCTAAGAATGACTAATAATTACCTACATGCAAGGACCATTATGCTCATCTCTAATACTAAGTTCTAATACTAAGTTGTGACCCTCTAAACTAGTAAATGAATGATAGTACCTAAGTGGAAGGACCATGATGATCCTCTCTAATACCGATAAGTGATACAACCTACCTGCAAGACCACAATGATCTTCCCTAATACAATGTTTCCCTTGCTAAATATAGTTATTAGATTGTGTATAATTATTAGATTGTGTATTGAATTGTTGGTTTTTCCATATAATTTTAATATTCATATAATTTTAATATTCTTATAACATTTATACATTTATATTTTATTGTATATAAATAATAATTGTGATATAATAATAGTTTAAGATTTTGTATAGGTATATTATCACTTTCTAATTTTTTAATTGAATGGTTTGATAATATACGTATCTAAAACAAAATTAATCATATATTTTAATATAGATATGTATCAATTATATTAATATTAAAAAAATTAATAAAAACAAAATATTTTTAATTAAATGAAGATTTAGTAATAAAGTTATGAAGTTATATTTAAATAAAGTTATTGAATTACAAGTTTTTCACTAAACTTTCATTTTCATAGTGGTTTATGATAATAAAAAAAAAATCCTAAATGAGGAAAAACTTTACATGCTACTTATTTGGTCAGATTTAGAAGTGTAGCAATATTATTGTAGATAAAGATTTGAGGTTATACAAATCATGATTTGTATAAAGAGACGGTGTAAAAACAAAATTCGACCACTTCAAATAATTTGATAGTGGTTTGTAAGGGGGTAGATTTTCATTTTTGTTAAATATTTTGGGTCTTGGGTTATTGACCTATTTCCTTATAGGACGAGCTCTTAACCAATGATAGTGGTTTGTAAGGGGGTAGACTTTCATTTTTGTTAAATACTTTGGGTCTTGGGTTATTGACCTATTTTCTTATCTTTAAAGAAGACAAGCTCTTAACCATCAAAAATAATTTTAACTTTTACTCCAACACCAAAATTACAATATCCAACCACAACCTCTCCATATCATTATAACAACTACTATTTTCGCCTCTCCATTTCATTATACTAGCACAGCAACAAAGTGGTTGGTGAACGCCTAAAGGCGATGCTAAAGTTTCCTCGCACATAGAGCTGAGGAAATCTAAAAGTTAATTTCAAATGTGGTAATTCCAAAAGTTAATCAGTTAAACGTGGCAATCATATGGTGGTACAGTAATTTCTTAATATGATTAGGTAAATGTTAAAAAGTAAACCAGCTCAACT
Organism: Picea mariana; assembly: GCA_032191745.1. Classification (NCBI taxonomy): domain Eukaryota; kingdom Viridiplantae; phylum Streptophyta; class Pinopsida; order Pinales; family Pinaceae; genus Picea; species Picea mariana. Next base: position 189,401 of record JASDQU010101594.1, on the reverse strand, counting down.
TTAAACGAATAATTTTTAAAATCTCTCTCACGTCTTCCCACAAACAAATAGTAAAACAAAAAACAAAAGGGCTGGAACTGCAGTCCACAAAATTGCAACTGTTTACATGCAAAAACAGCTTTAAATTCCAGAACCCAATGAATGAGTTTGTACAGGCAGAAACCTATCTACAGATCTATCTACAACAGAGGCAGATGCCACTAAGACGACGCACAACGAAAACAGCACGCCCATTGAATGAAATTACCAATTGCTTTCTTCAACCTGTTGCTGCCGTACTGCTTCTGTAAATGAGTAGAGTATCGTTCGCCTACCAATCTCTCAGCTTCGATGGGCTTGCTTTTCTTGCCGTCGGCCATTAATCTAATTCTGTGCATCTTCTTCTTGGGATCCACACGACCTCTCACAGTTACCTTCTTCTGTCTCAAATCCACCACATAGTCCAGCAAATCTGCCCATCATCGCGTCACAAACACAATTAAAAAACTATCCAACCTAATTTTGGAGATGATGAGTTAAAACCAACTTCTTTGAATTAAAGAAAAAAAAATTGAGATATTCATTTCATTAGTCGTTTCCATGTGAGTGTGACGAACAATTAACATACCGTCCATTTTGGAGAGCACTTTGGAGACTCTGTCGCGACAATCCTGGCAGCGCATATTAGCACTGAGAACAATCACCTGAACCTGCACTATTGTAATTAGTATCATAACTTTGAGCGCCATTTACCGGACAATCCAGTTCTTATATGGTATCAGTTCCAGACAAAAAAAAATGGGAATACAGAATAAGAAAGATGTCAATGGAGGAAATAGGCTTACTCTCGGCATTGTCAAGGCCTCTGCAGAACTCAGCAGCTGAGTCGTTGGAGCCATTTGGGTACCTTGATGAAAAGACATAATGTAGGTCCTGAGCTGCCACTGTCTTTGGGTCTATATTGCACTGCTTTGAATCCTTATTATTGAATTCATATCCCCATATTAGATGATGAGGATGACGATATGATATGATCTGTGCTGTGTTGTTGTCAACTGGCGCGTTGGAACTTGGCGCTGAGGAGAGGAGAAAGAGTATTCCTTGTTTTGTGGTTCTGAAAGATTCCTGACACCATAATTACATATCACTCGCAATTTCTCAGATGGGATATCCTGAGTCCGGACACGGCTTTGCCACTGCTTTGCTGTGCTGTGGTATATTTATGTTATGTAGATCATGAATATTTAGCACGCCTTCCTCGCATTTGGATTTGTCTCAGATGCGCCAGCTGCTTGCCTTTTGTATCTGGTAAAAAATAATTAATGTGGTGTGGGTACAGAGGTTCTTTGGGGTTTCCAAGACCGCCTTGTCGTGGTTGGACAATGGTCAATTCCTTGTGAGGTGGATCGAATATATACATGTTCCTACCCGTTGCCTTGCCTCGAAATTAAACAAATAGTGTATAGATTATTTTTTAAGCAGTATTATAAACCTTTGTCCAAAATATACACTGATGAATGGTTGGAACTGCAGATTTTTGTGGTTAAGTTTGTATAATTTTAGTTTTTTTAATATTTTTTTTAATCTAAAATATTAGTTATAATATTTAATGTTTATATACAATTTGAGTGGGTCTAATGGTTAAAGAATATGCGTTTCCTCTTTGTAGGTCATAGGTTCAAATTTTGACTAGGTAGGATATGTACACCTCCCTAGAATTTAGGAGTCAAATCTAGGGGGTCCCACAAAAAAAGGGGTCTCATACACCAATTACTTTCTGCATCTTTTGTATATTGCAGCGGTCCTACTTTGTCAGTGGTTGTCTCGCCAAAACCAAGGAGAATCCAAGGTATGAAGTAACCTCACCCAATGTTGGTAGCTATATACAATACATGAAAAATCGTGTAGTAGTAGGAAAACATATGGGTCTCTAGCCATTTGAGAAAGCATTTATGGGATGGATAAATTCTAGATGGAAAACCAAGAGCTAGGTGGACCTAAAGCTCGGTTCCAAAAGGTTTTTTATGACCATTTTTGGATATGCTAAAGACAAAGAGCGAATCTTTGAAGTAGAACCATATTTCTTCAATTTAGTTGGTCTTCATCTCAGGTATTGGATAGAATGCTTTGTCCCTGAAAAGGAGAAATTTATGGAAGCTCTAGTGTGGATCAAGATGTATTCCTTGCCACAAGAAATCTGGGAAAAGGAAACACTAGAAGGTATCAGAAACTCCCTTGGTTCTTTCATCAAGATCTTGAAGGTGACCAAGCAAGGATGATATACCTAATATGCTAGGATCTATATTTATATGAATGTTGTTAATGCCCTATCAGAATCCATTAACATCATTTTTCAAGACTTGGAATGGATCCAGATATTGGACTACGAACGTTTTCATTTCCACTACAGAAAGTGTCGTGAACATGGCCACCTCTTCTGAGAATTCCCCGTAAATATCATGAAGACAGTGGACAAAGGAAAGGGCCCTGTAGACTAGGAGGGATTCTCAAAGGTACCCAACAAAAGGAATCAAACAAAAAATTGGCAATCTCGATTACCTCTACTTAAGCAATAAATAACCAAAACAACTTTGAATCTCTGACAGACAAGGTAGAGGTCCTCCCACAGTCAAGAAACCATGTAGAAATTCCCAACTTGGCCAACATCACGAGAAAGTCTCCCGAAGATGACTCCAAGCGACAAAAAACAAACCCTCAACAAACAAATTCCAACCCTCCCCAAATGAGTATCAATGAATAGATCATGGAAACAGAGGGGGAAATTTCACAAGACTCAGAAGAAGATGAGATACAAAATGAACTTGGACTCCAAATTGGTGGAGATTGACTTACCAACCCTAGTTGAAGCACATGGAGAACAATGCACCAATTTTCAAAAACCGCAGCGAATGCAACTGCAAAGGGATCTTATCATAAGAAAACTGAAAGAAGGAAAGGTTCAGGACAACCCTAGACAATCATAAGGGATAGGAATCAGATCTTCTCATAAATCTCAGAAAAATATGTTAGCAAAAGAGAAAAAAAAAATAGGACGTAAATCTTCCAAGCAAAATAGAGGAGGTTGGTGCCCTATTGGTGAACTCAGGATAGGCAATGGGATTGTTGGGTAAATAATTTCCCTCCCATCTAGAATTCTAGGTTAGGTCCTCCTTTGGGTTAGCCCTGGTTTCTTTTCTTTTTTTTTACCTTTTTCAATGACTAATGAAAGTGCTCTCTTGGAGTGTAAGAGGCCTAAATTCTCTCAACAAACACCATATTCTTAGGAAAAGAATCAACCAGAAGAAACCTCCAATTGTTCTCCTGCAGGAAACCAAATGTGATAAAAAGACGATGACAACTTTGACCAAGAAATGATGGAAGGAAAGTAAGATCAAGGCAATGAAGGCCATGGGATTCTCTAGGGGTTTGGAAATCCTTTGGGACCCAAATCATGTTACCTTGGAAAATTTTGTGGAAGGTTCCAATCTCCTCTCATTTGATTTCAGATTTAAGGATTTGCAAGTCCAAGGTTTAATCACCAATGTATATGGGCCCACAAAACCCCTACTTAAAATCCCATTGCTCGACTCTCTCAAAGAATTTGGGGAGATTTCTCTGCAATGCAATTGGATTTTACGAGGGGACTTCATCTTATACTCATCTCTTTAAGAGAAGAAAGGGGGTTTAAGAAAATTGGACTAAAAAAATTTAGCTTTCAAAAGCTTCCTAATTGTGTTCGACAACACAGGTATTCCAATAGAGGATGAACACCTTCAGTAACCACTCACACATAACCAGATCAAAGATCAACACGCCGATGTTTTCACATGGTAAAACCCTTACGGGGAAACATCCATGGCCCCAGTCAACACGGCCACTTGGAGTAGTTTATTAATGAAAAAGAAAAATATTACAAAGAGATTTTACAAGAGAGTTTCTCACAATCGATCATCAGCGAATGACCCTCCATGCTCTTTAAATAGAGATCATGGACCAATCGGGTGTTAAGCCACGGATCAATGGTCATTAATATCGAGGAGAGTATGAACTGTCGGATCACTCTATGTCGGTAGCATATCGTGACTGCTAGATTTCCTAACTACAAATGCATACTAATGCATATTAAAGAAACACACTAAGAAACACACTTTTACCTAACAAAACATTAGACCAAGTAGATCTTAACTAACTCCTAATTTTCTAAATATCCTAACATCCCCTCTTAAGAACAACTTGGGATAGGATTGAAGGATTTACAATAGTGACACAATAGGAGAAGGAAGTATGCATTAGAGCCTATCCCCCCTTAATGACAACTTCCTGAACTCCTAACATAGATCAAAGTTTGGAAAACTTCGCTTCTGTAAGAGACTTTGTGAAAATGTCTGCAACTTGATCTTTTGTAGGGAAAAAGAGCACTTCAATAACTTGATCATGAATGATCTTTCTGATGAATTTCATGTGTAGCTCGATGTGCTTGTGGCATTGATGTTGAACTGGGTCTTTGGTGAGCTTGATGGCACTCTGATTGTCGCACCAAAGGTTGGTCGGATGTTGTTGCTCGAATCCAAACTTTGAAAGGATCTGTCAAACCCACAAGGCTTCCTAACTTGCACTTACCATTGCTCGATACTCTGCTTCTGCTGAAGAAAGTGCAATAGCCTATTGTTTCTTACAGACCCAAGTAACAAGTCCTGAACCAAGGATGAAAACATAACCTGCAGTAGACTTCTGAACATTAGGGTCATCGTCCCAATCTGAATCAGTGAAACCAACCAATAAAGGAGTCCCCCCTGAATTGTAATGTATCTCGAACTGAACTGTACCACGGACATGGCGAAGTATCCTTTTATCTTCTTTCCAATGGCTTTCATGGGGTTTTTGCATATATCGGGCAACAAGACCAACAACAAAGGAAAGATCAGGATGGGTATGAGTCAAGTATAAAAGGCTACCAACTAATTGACGGTATAGGGTGGCATCAACTTTAGGATAAGTACAGGTGGCAGTAAGCTTGACTCCAGACTGGAAGGGAGAAGGGGTTGGTTTACAATCATCCATGTGAAAGTGATGAATAATGTCACAAGCATACTTAGACTGGGAAAGAAAAATTCCTTCATTTGTTTGCAAAACTTGGAGTCTAAGGAAATAGTGCAAAAAGCCTAAATCTGTCATTTCAAATTTCTTCTTAAGGCTGGTTTTTACATGGTTTAAAATTCTTGAGTCACTACCAGTAAGGATAAGGTCATCAACATAAAGGACAAGGATTATGAGATGGCTTCCTACTTTCTTGGTATATACATTAGCATCAAAATGGCATCTAGAGAATCCGGTATCAATAAGAAAGTTGTCCATTTTGGCATACCAAGCTCGAGGAGCTTGCTTAAGACCATAAAGAGATTTTTTAAGGCGACAAACAAGGCTAGATTCATTCTGGACATAGCTAGGAGGTTGTTCCATGTAGAATTCTTCTTGCAAATCTCCATGCAAGAAGGAGAATTTAACATCCATCTGATGGACCTCCCATTTATGTGAGGCAACAAAGGCAAGAACAAGGTAGATGAAATTCATTTTGGTTACAGGGGAAAAGGTTTCATTATAGTCAATTCCTTCAACTTGGGAAAATCCTTTGGCAACAACCGAGCCTTGTGTCTTTCAACACTTCTATATGATGCATACTTAGTTCTGTAGACCAATTCACATCTGACAGTTTTCTTCCTTTTGGAAGAGATACAATATCCCAAGTTTCGTTTTCCATTAAAGAACGATACTCTTCATTCATTGTTGTATCCCAATCTGAATGACCTGAAGCTTCTACAAATGTCTTGGGATCACGAGTCTTTGAAACTTGAGCCAAAAGAGAAGAGGCTCGCTGGAACTGTGAATGTGTTCGACGCTGATCTGAAGGACCGCCGACAAGACCACTAGTTGCTTCTCGTGTTGAATGGACCCATCTAGGAAGTGGTGGAACTGGTGTTGGTTCAAGTTCAAAGGAATCATCTGGAGGAAGGTGAGCAGGTGGAGGTGGATTTTCATTCTCACTGTCATAATCTAAAGAATAAACTAGAATAGGAACAGAAGAAAGCACAAACGCCGAAGATGGCTCGCAGGCCGAAGAAGGCACAATCCCCAAATTAGGCTTGCAGGCCAAGATATTTTCATCAAATTTAACATCTCTTCTAATAATAATTTCATTACAATGTGGTTGAAGAAGTCTATAACCTTTGACATCTTCATAATAACCAACAAATATACACTTCTCACCTTTAGGCTGCAATGCTTTCCTTTTCTCATCAGGAATGTGAGCCCATGCTATACTGCCAAATACACAGAAGTGACTTACATCTGGTTTAATTTTAGTCCAATCTTCTTCCGGTGTTATATTTTTAAGAGCCTTTGTGGGAGTGCGATTAACTATGTAATTTTCACAGTTGATTGCTTACACCCAATACTTTAGACTTAATCCCTTAGATTGGATCATACAATTATTCATTTATTTTGATGTAGGGTTCTTTCTCTCAGTAACACCATTTTGTTCTAGTGTATATGGAACAGTGTGTTGCATTTGGAATCCATGTGTAGTGCAGTAACTTGTAAAATTATTGTTCACATATTCGCCTCCATTATCTGTTCTTAACTTTTGAATTTGATGTCAGGATTGTTTTTCTACAAGGGCCTCGTAGGCCAAAAACTTGTCAAAAACTTCACTCGTAAGTTTTAAGAAGTAAATCCAAGTATGTTTGGAAAAATAATCAATGGAAGTTAAGAAATACTTGCACCCAGAAAAAGAAGGAGAAGAAAGTGGACCACACAAATCACTGTGAACAAGTTGCAAAGGGACCGAGGCGTGCCAAGAGGCACATTTTTCAAAACTGTCCCCATGATGTTTGTCGAGAACACAACTGGCACAAACACCATCTCTGCTTGAAACAGGAAGAAGACCAGTCACCATCTGTTGATTACATAGTTGTTGCAATGAGAGATAGTTTAGATGGCCAAACCACTCATGCCAAAGTTTGCTCAAGTCATCTCTATGAGAAACAAAAACTGATGACAAAGATGATGACCCAAAGTTGTCAAACTTGTATAACCTGGTAATATCATCAGCAATTCCAGTTGCAAGAACATGCTTAGGATCTTTTAGATCCTTGATTACAACTTGGTGAGGTGAAAACTCTACGGTTTTACCTTCACCTGAATGCGTGATTTGATATATTGATAGAAGGTTACAATAAAGACTTGGAACACATAATACATCATTGAAATGACCATTATCTACTTGAACTGTTCTAGATCCTACAACACTAAGAGATCTATCATCACCAACAAATATTTTCTTGGTGTTACATTCATTTAGAGAAGAAAATATGTCTTTGTCCTTAGCCATATGATAAGATGCTCCTGAATCAATAAGCCACTCATTAGAAGAAGAAGTAGAAGTTGTATTCAAGGAGAAACCAGAAGCGGAAAGTGCATGTCCATGAGAAGAAGAAGTAGTAGTAGAATCAATACTGATGTTGTGCTTCTTCATCGTTGCTTCTAAAGCTTCCATCTTCTTGAAACATTTGGACTCATCATGACCATCTTTATCACAAAAGTTTCAATGTATATCAGTCTTCTTATTTTTATATTTTGCTCATTTGTCACCATTAGGAGCTGAAGCTATCTGAGCAGGTTTGGGACCTTTATGTTGCTTGTTGTTGTAGCGAGGATGTTGCTTCTTGGCATACTTGGGTTTATCTTTCTGCTGGGAAACTAAGGCTTTGTTGGAGGTACCTGCAGTTCTCATCACTCCAAGTTGTATAATCTTATCTTCCTCTCTAATCAAAGTAGCACAAAAGGACTCAAGAGTGGGTTTTTGATAAGCTTTCCCTAGAGCCTCTCTCATAGCATAAAAGGTAGATACAAACACAGAATATGCACTACCTAGCTTAGAAGAATAAGATAGATGAAACACTCTTCCTCCATTTCTATCTCACATTCTTCACATAACATTCTGAGTGTTTTAAACTTAGATAGATAGTCTCTGAGGCAAGAAAAATCACTTGAAATTAAGGTCAATACTTGATTTTATAACTGTTGTGCTCGAATAATATTGAGTTTACCAAACACAGATTCAATTTTTTCCCAAGCTTCATGGGGGTCATCAATTTCTTTAAGGTGGAACCTTAAATCAGGAGAGATGGACATTTTGATTAGTCCACGTGCTTCATCACTCCTATTAGCCCATTTGATTTTCTTATCATCGTCAGTGGGTGCTTTTTCCTTTCCCAAGGTAATCTGGTACAAGTCTTTACTTCTTAATATATCTTCCATATGAGATTTCCATTGGAAGTAGTTGGTTTTGGTAAGAAAGAGATTACTTGTAGAAGCCATATTAAATATGCATATAATATGGATTTAAAAACTGAAACTAATGATATGGATGGAAATATCTCGAAAAGTTATGCGGTTTTAAAAAAAACGACATTGAAAACAGACTTTGGATGTGAGAGTTATGCCCTTTTAAAAAAAGGCATAAATGGTAACCAAATGACCACGTGATAGTGTAAGTTGCTTTATGAAGTGACCCACTTTTATAAAGAGAAGTGGGGATCACTTTTACAATGAAGTTACTTTATAAAAGAAAAGTTGCGTGCAAAATAAATAACTCTAAAATAAAATATTAAAGCTATTTATATAGTGATTCACTTTTATACTTGAAGTGAAATACATTTTATAATGTTGACCCTCGACCAAGTTTTGAGGAAATCTTGGTCAAGTTTGACCACTTTTTGGACTTCGATGTAGTGGTCGAGGAAGGAGCAACCAACGGAGCTGAGATCGTGGATCTCACTTGTTTTGTGGGCTTTGTGGACCCAAAAAGGGGTTCTTCAGGTTTTTGTAATGGGTTATGGGATGTCGGCCTATGGGGTTACCCATGATTAGGCCTTATTATAAAAGCATAAATAAGTAATACTGTAAGGTAGAAGTAGAGAAGCGATGTAAGAGACTTAGAAAGTGAAGTCTAAGTAGCTAAGTGCAAGAAGTTATGAGTGCTTCGTGCAATAGAAAGTGTATGTAAGGCCCTATGCTCGATAGAGGAGTTGGATCTGTGCCTTTACCTAATTTTGGGAAGGAGGATCGGGTGCTCAGTGCACAGATCTCCTATCCTTTGCAAAGCTTGGATCTGTGGCTTAGTGCACAGGAGCAAATGAATGTAAGATATTGAAGAATAATAAAGAAGACGAAGCAGTTGGTGGATGTAGCCCCACACTAGGGTGAACCACATATATCTTGTGTCTCTAGTGTGCTTTGTGCTATGTTGTGTTTGTCATTTATCTGCTTAGTTCTTTTGTTATTATGTACGATGGATAGATCTGATGTTGCTTAGTGATTTACTTGTGCTTTATGAATGAATGCTAGATCTAACTCATTGATATGTGTTAAGTGGTTGAAGTACTTAATCTTTATGATTACTGCACTAATCTATCTTAGGGTTTTGTTCTGTGATGTTAATGAACTAATGTATATCTCATGTTGAGTTTTATTAAAGTCCTTTATGAAGTGTTATAATCACAAATCTGTGTCTCATCTTGGTTACAGACACCTGAGTCCTGTAACCCCCCCTGCCTCTACCTCGGGTGAAACTTCGCTTGCTTCACAGGTGTCGTTGAAAGGGTTGTTAGTTAGGTTTTTGTTGGTTCATTGTTGAAGCATTGAACCCTGGGTCTGCCCCTGTGCTAACATACAGTTTGAGCATGAAATTTTAAAAAAAAAAGTAACAAAAGAGAGACTTGAACTCAAGACCTCTTACTTAATAAGGCAACTTTTAACCAAATGGTCTAGAAAAACATATTGTATTTTTTAGGAAGAGGTTTGGGGGTGTTGTTATTGTTGTTGTTGTGGAAGACAGCCTTGGAGAGCATGCTAAAAAAAAACTCTTTTCACACAAGAAAAAAAATTTGCTTCTCGATGACAACAAGGGTTAGATCTCAGTTAGCTTACCCGGAAGATGCACCTTTTCCTATTTGTTTCTGATTTTTCGAGATCGCACAGGGCGTGGGGAAAAGAGAATATGCAGATCTAAAAGAGTAGCAACTGGAAATAAATAATACAAAACCAAAATAAAACCAAAATGATACTCTGCAAAAAGATTTAAAATGTGTATCTGACTGAAATGGTCGTATCTTGTAAAAATAGAARCCTTTTCGAGTGAAACAAAAAGTGTTCTTGAATGAAACGAGCACTCTGGATGCAATGGAATAATCCTATCATCCCATAAATGTACGGAAATGACAGAAAATGGAGATGATGCAACCGGATTCATGATCTCGATCTACAATAGGAGCGGGTCTTCAAACAGGCTCCGATACCATGTTCAACAACACAAATATTCCAACAGAGGACGAACACCTTCAGTAACCACTCACATAAACAGATCAAATATCAACACACTGATGTTTTTACGTGGTAAAACCCCTACGGGGAAACATCCACAGCCCCGGCCAACGCGACCACTTGGAGCAGTTTTTTAATGCAAAAGAAAAAGATTACAAAGAGATTTTTTCACAAATGATCATCGAAAAATGACCCTCCATGCTCTTTAAATAGAGATCATGGACCAATCGGGTGTTAAGCCACGGATAAATGGCTGTTAATATCGAGGAGAGTATGAACCATCAAATCACTCTATGTCGGGAACATATAGTGACCATCGGATTTCCTAACTACAAATGCATACTAATGCATACTAAAGAAACACACTAAGAAATGCACTTTTACCTAACGACACATTAGGCCAAGTAGATCTTAACTAACTCCTAAGTGTCTAAATATCCTAACAACCTTAGACTCATTGATATCCCCACCGTCATTGGATGCCACACTTGGAGTAATAAACATGGGGGTATTCACCAAATGGCAACTAGGGTTGATTGTTTCCTTCTCTCCGAAAGTTTGTTTCAAAGATTAATGTTGTTGGAAGCGAACATTATTCCTTATGTTGGGTCAAATCATTGGCCCATTAAGCTTTCTTGGTAGAATTTGATAGCACTAAAGACTCGGCCTTTTCATTTTGAGCACTTTTGGCTGGAGCACCCAAAGTTCATGACCAACTTGGAAAAATGGTGGACAAATGCAAGCTCCAACACTGGATCTTTGATATTCCAATTACAACAAAAATAAAACATGTGAATTAGAAAATCAAGAAGTGAAACAAGGAAGTATTTGGTAAAATATTCTTCAAAAAGGAAAGGCTCGAGAAGAAAATGGAGGCCCTGCAACCTAGCATCATCCTCCATGTAAGAAAAATAGAAAAAGAATCCTTAGAGAAACATCTCAAATGGGAAATATAAATCCGAGAGAAATAAGAGGAGATCCTATGGAATCAAAACTCTCGCATATGATGGCTAAAAGAAGGAGATATAAACTCCACTTTTTTCATAACTCCATGCTCAACAGACACAACCAAAATCGCATCTCCAGTCTAACTTCGATGGTAGGGCATAAAATAGAAATATATGAGGATATAATTCAATACCTTAAGGGGCATTTTAGTTAGATCCTAGTGGAACCCCCAGTGGAAAGGTAGGAAGCCATCAACTCCATTCTAACCTCAATCCTAGTTTTTGTCTCACCGAAAAAAATAGGAGTCTATTGAATCCCATCTCTCTTGAGGAAGTGACAATCACCATCATAGCCATGGCCCCTGGAAAATATCTAGGTTCAGATGGCTTCATGGTGGAATTTTTAAAATCATGTTGGCCCATAATAGGTGAAGAGATCTGGAAGGTGGTTTAGGAATCTCACATTTTTGTTAACATTCTACAAGACTTTGAATCATCTTTCATTGCCCTCATTCCTAAGGAACATAATCCTCTAACTTATAATAAGTTTAGGCCCATTTCCTTTTGCAATGTCATATATAAAATCATCTCTAATATTATTGCAAATAAACTCAAACCCATCCTTCACAAAATCATCTCCCCATAGTAGAGGGGTATGTGGACGAACACTAGATTCTTGATGGGATTATTGTTTCCCATGAAACTATTTATAAGCTAAAATATTCCAATACCCCTAGCATGTTGATAAACATGGAAATGTCTAAAGCTTATAACATACTAAACCATAGTTACTTGGAAAAACTTCTCCTTGCTTTTAGATTTTTCCATGCTTGGGTCTCCTAGGTCAAAAATCTCATTTCCCCAACTTTATTCTCCAATATTGTCATTGTTTCTCCCTTAGACACTTTCATTCCTTACGAGGCATTCAATAGAGAAACCCCCTCTCTTCGTTTTTGTTCATCCTGGCAATTGAAGGCCTAGGTAGATCATTGAAATCAACTTTCCATTTCAGCGATATCAAAGCAATTAACATCCATCCTAACCTTGATCCTCTTACCCACCTCCCTTTTTTTTATGATACTCTTCTATATGGTTGTCCCACTATCTATGAGTCATGCTACTTCAAACATGTCTTGGATACTTTCATGTTGGCCTCAAGAGCTCTCATCAATCATAGCAAGTCCCAGATTTTGTTTCTTAATACTCCTCTTGTTGTCCAGCACAACATTTCCCGCATGTTGGGCTTCCAAAGGATCTCTCTCCAACCAAATATATGGGGACTCCCCTCCTCGCCAATGCCCTCCAGAATGCCTCTTGGTAGGACCTCATTGCCAATATTGAAGAAAAAATTAGTAGTTGGACCTTCCACTCTCTTAATTTACCTTACATAATCACTCTCCTTAAATCGATTCTACAATACATGCCCCTGTAGCTCTTTTCAGTGCTTGCACCCCCCTCAAAGGTATTAAAAGATATAAGATCCTTTCAAAGGGTTTTTCTCTGGGGAGGTTTGGGTAGGGATTGCAAATGGACCTTGGTGGCCTAGGATACCATATGGCTTCCCAAGAAATGTGGGGGTTTGGGTCTAAAGGATCTGGTAATCATGAGTAAGGAATTTGTTGCCAAAACCTGGTGGAGATGGAACAAGAAATAATGGGAGTTATGGAGGAAGACATGGAAAGTCAAATATGCTATCTGTATCCCCAAGGAAGAGATTATCAGACTTAATGAGGCATGCCTTAGTTCCATGATATGGAATAATTCTTGGGCCAATAAATCCTTGGTGCAACAACAATCCTTTTAGGAAATCAGATATAGGGAACTAGCATTATTCTGAGAGGATGCATGGAAATAGGAATCCAAAATTGAAGTCAGTCCCCTTCTCCAACAGGAAAAATACATTCTTCAAGACAGAGGATCGTTGACTGTCAACCAGTACTGGCAAGAGGTGGAGGATGATGGCCCTTTAGCAAATATAAAATAGTTCTTTGGATACTCCTGGTCCTCTCAGCTCTCTTCTAATGAAACAAACCTTTTGGAATCCTATATAAGGGACAATAAAATAAACATTTAGGAGGGGCACAATATAATTATGTTGGGCACTCAAGGAAATGGAAAAGTTAGCACAAAAGGAGCCTACGATTAGGAAGCCAATCAATCTTTCCTAGTCTCGGACATCATAAGGAAGAGGGTTTGGAATACCAAAGTTTGGAAAAAATTCCTCCTTTCTCTAGCTTTTAGCCTGGAGGAAAACCCTCACCTAGGATCACCTTACAAGAAATGTATTTGAAGGACCATCAGTCTGCTACATGTGTGGGAAACAAAAGGAAATAGTGGAACACCTTTTCAACAATCGCAGTGAGGCCAATTAACTATGGGATGGAGGTGCTTCTATATTTGGGCAGTCTGATAGAAATAGGACCAACATCAAACTTACTTTATAAAATTATCAATAAAGGCCCTTCAATAACATCATCCTCAATGAAGCCTATCACATCTTTCCTTGCCACCTTCTTTGGTCGATTTGGAAGGAAATAAATCGATGAATTTTCAAACAACAATTTTGAACAAATGACGACGTTTGGATTATTACCTAAGCCTCAATTAAGGAATCCATCAGCTCCAAGCCCTGGTAAAAGGAATAAAAAATGGTACAAGTCAAACAACAAATCATCCTGTTCGCCTGACAATTCAAACTGGTACTAGAAGATAAAGAAAAAATAGCAAGGTAAATCCATATTCAGACAAATTGGAAAAACCTTTATTAGCATAAAACAAATTAAACTTTGATGGCACAGCCAAAGGCCTACAGGAGTCGAGGGAGTATTCTTAAATGACAATGATGACATTTTGTTTGTTTATTCCAATTATCTAGGAAAAATCACCAACAATGTTGTTGATCTCAATAGTCTAATTAAAGGGCTCTTGCTAGCTATAGACCTAAACTACCAAAGTCTCATGGTTGAAGGAGACTTAACCATCATGATCTAATCCCTCACAAGGCTTCTATGTGCTCCAATCCAGATAAGGTCTCATCTAAATGGAGGCTATCCTCAAGATTGGCTCATAGAACCATTTTTCTTAGTCACTTTCAAACTATCTCTGCCTCTAATGTTTATATAAAAGAAAATAGTCTGGAAAATTTCTTGGTAAAGTAGGGGTTTGTCTCAACAGGCCATAACCTTACCTCTCCTTGTCGTGCTCTGGACCAAACAGATCTTCAAGAAGAATGCATCAAGGTAAATATAGTGGAAAACAACCCCCCCCCCCCGAATGGGGTGATTTACCGAGGTCTACATGCCCTCGCCACTTGACATGGGAGGAGAACGAAAATTGTCTCATCGACCTTCAAAATATTTGGAAGATGGTATAGGTCAGGAAAACCAATTTCATTACATGACATGCGAGTTTGGTGTGAGGTTAATGGTGATTGTGAGGGAAGGTGTTTGATTATTTCAATTGTTCGATGCTCTCCTTATGATGATGGTAAGTACATACATCTCCTGGTTATTTTGCAAGGATTTTTTCATTATGAATACATGAATGATTATGGTTGTTGGTGTGCTATGGATTTTTATGCCTGAAATCAGGTCAAGCCTCTATGTTCTCCACGGGGTGCAGATTTGGTTCCTTTTTTGAGTTGGTTTGGGTTTCTAGCCAAGGGTGGATGTCCCTGTGTTGATACAGGTTGGGATTTCACAAACCTTCTCCCAACCCATCATATGGGTGGAATTTGTTATCATTATGAGTGGCCTTTGGGGTGGGGTCTCCTTTCCCTTAGTTTGAGTGTTTTTTTTGGTGGGAAATACCCATTTCTCCTTAGTTTATTCTTGTTCTTTTCAGCCCTAGGCTCTTATAAACTGACTAGCAGGCTTCCCTCTTTTTTGTTTTCTCTGTACCTAAAGTTGTTTGACAATAGTGGTATCTAGACCAACCTTTCCTTTGAACCTGACTTCTCTAGTTCTTTTTCTTTGTCCTAGCTCAACCTTTATTACCCCATAACTGAACAGTTGTCGCAAGAATGCCCTGAGTCTAGCATGTGTGTCACTAGAAAAAAAGGAACTTCCAAGCCTCCTTCCTCTAGATGAGTACCCATTTGATCCCTTGGCACATACACAGAAAGCACTACAGAGCATGATAGGAAGTTATTTAACATGAGTACCCCATCGAAAATGTAGTAGAAAATTGACATGTATGTGAATGAGGATAGGAAAATGCATGCTTGAGCTTCAAAACGCCAAATCGATTAGGAATTTCATGATTGAGTTTTTGACACTGGTTTTTCCAGGTCCACAAACAGAAAGGATTTTAGAGCTATGGAGTTTTAATAGATGTCCAAAACCATCATTGCTTTGTCAATGAAAGATACTTAGGTTAATCAATTCAAGCAGGAGGAAACATTGGATAGGCTTAGAACACTGGAAGAAAAATTCACCGTGTTGTTTAGACTTGCCTTTGGAATCAACTTCAAATTCACCAATTGGGGCTTTGACGATGAGAAGGAATATGTTGAGGTAACAGGCACCCCAAGCTCCGCAAGCACTAGCTCCAATATGATTGTTCTCGAGGAAGAGATGGACGTTGATACCAAAGGCAAGGCTAAGATGCATGAGACATCTAGTCATGCAAGCCTAGTTAAGCCACCTCCTGGTTAGTCCTGTGGATTATGTTRTTTTCAGGCTCGTGTTTGTCTTGTTATGATTTCAGTTTATAAATTATATGTATATGGTCTATAGGCATGTATAGGCTCATAAAAACTCTCACSGACATATGTTTGTTGAAGTTTAAATTGTCTAATGCCTAGTTTCCATTTTGACATGCWTAAGGCAGTGTTGAATACATAAGACAATGGACCCCCTCAGTGTAACGATTTGACTACTAAATTCTACAGAGGTATACATACCATACTCCCCTTTCGATTTGAACTTGTGACCTATTAAGAGGAAACACACGTTCTTAACCCTTATGTCCACTTATACTTTTATATTTGTATCTCATTCACTTAGAATTGAATTATTTTTGTTTAATTTTATCTTAAAATTTTCATTAATTGATCTAACCTATTTAAATTAATTGGTTTAATTTATTAATTTTTTTAATTAAAGATATAAAGATGAGATTTTATCTATTTATATGAGCATGTATCACAATATCATTTAAAAAAATATTTTTTAAATTAAAGAATATGAGATGGACTTTAAAATATTTATGTAAGCATGTGTTACAAGATTATTTAATATAATACATCTTTTAAAATTAAATGATATATAATATATTTATATTTGTTGCAATTATAGCCTATCAAAATTTAAAAAATTAACTCACTTCACTTTTTTTATATTAGTATTAATAAACCATATTAAATTATAAATTCAATTTTTTTTTTAAATTAATCATATTAAATTATAAATTCAAATTTAATTATTTTTTAAAAATTGCTCTTAATTGTCAAAGAAAATTCTAATAAAAATGGTCTTCAAATAAAAATATATTCTACCATTAAATATAAACGATAACTATGATATAATATTGGCATGTAATGGAAACATGGAGTTGCATTGAATGGAGGGATCATGTCGAGAGAAAGGAAACTTCCCAAAATTTTAAGAATTTATAAGGAAATAGTTGGTATGCATATGATTTTTTTTTGACAATATCATTCGCTCTAGGATTTAGACATGGAATTTTAGGTAGTAAAGTAACGAATTTATATTTTTTTTTAAATTTATTAATTTTTATTAGACAAATGATTAACAAATATATTGTAATTTTAAATAAAAGAAAAAATAATAATATTAATTATAATTATATAAATAAAATTAATTAAGATAAAGTAAAATATATTTATAAAAATAGGTAAAAAAAATTAAAACATATTATTTAGAATAATTAAATATTTAATAATTTTGAAAATTTGAAAATATTTTTAAATAAAGGAAAAAAATTTCTAATAAAATTTATATAAATAAAAGAAAAACAGTTTTAATAATATTTATTTATATAAATAAAATTATTTTACATAAAGTAAAATATGTCTTAAAAA
>JASDQU010101594.1:143254-171414 GCA_032191745.1 Picea mariana | reverse complement strand
TTTATTTGCTTTATTTAATTGGGCTTATTCTTTTGTCATTAGGTTCTTTTGTTATATATATATATATATATATATATAGAATTAATTTAAAAAAAAATAATTTTAAATACTACATAATGAATAATGAAAATGGCATATTCAAAATATTAAAAATTATTATAATAGAAGAATAAAAATAGTATATGAAAAAATTATATATATAAAACAAAGAGTTAATTTTGAACAACAGTCATTTTAAGGAGGACATACAATATAAAACAAAGAGTTAATTTTGAACAACAGTGATTTTAAGGAGGACATGAGAACATAATAATAATGACATATCTAAAATATGAGAAAAAAAAAGAAAATATAAATGAGTTCAAAATAGTTTTCTCAAACCATAGCAATGTCTCATTATGATTCTCATCACCCACCTCATTAGACATCCTTGTAAAAAAAACTAAATATATACTACATAATGGATTGCTAAAATGTAAATGGTCATATTTGTTAAGTTGAATAAAAATCCTTAATAACATGTCAAATATATATACAATTAAAATTGATGGTATCATGTTTTAGAAAATTGTACATCTATACCAATAATGATTGTTGGTTTCATATATATTTTAGGGATACCATGTCCAAGGAAACTGGATGAAAACACAATAACTATAGCACATTGCAAATATAAGAAAATAAAACAAAGCATAAATAGTAGTTTCAAAATAATTTTCCCAAAACACAAGATCCAACTATGATACCCACCAACTTCATTGGTCATCATAATAATTGAATAATTAAGTAGAAAAAAATAATGATGACAAAATGATCATAAAATAATTGAATAATCAACTTTTTGGAAC
The DNA here is from genome assembly GCA_032191745.1 of Picea mariana. Lineage (NCBI taxonomy): Eukaryota > Viridiplantae > Streptophyta > Pinopsida > Pinales > Pinaceae > Picea > Picea mariana. The sequence continues at coordinate 170,566 of JASDQU010101594.1, read as the reverse complement.
CTTCTCATCTAATATAACATGTTATCGATCACCTCCTTCTTATTCGAATCAAAAAAATCGATAGAATTTGGATTCTTCATAATATCCCACCATGATGCATGAATGACTCTTCGAATCCAACTTTTTTTTCTTGTCATTCAGAATATGAGCATGTGCTATGCATCCAAAAGTTTTTAGATGTCCAATCGTATGGCTTCCTTCAACTAAATTTTAAAAGAGGATTTACATCCAACATTGATTTAGTCAATGGTGGGCCTTGTAATAGCATCAATAATGCTACCAATTCCTTAGCTTGGTACTTTAATTATCAACCCTGGTTTCATACAAACTTATGAGGTACTGCAAAAAATGTATGTGGAATATACTTATTTCCTTTTATGCATCTATCTATTGGTTGGGACTGATGATACCCTAGGTCTTTCTCTGAGCACTTGACAAGGGGGTTAAATCACTTGAGCAAAATGAATTGAACAAAATAAATGAGTAGTAGTTATAATCACACCTTGTTGAAAGGAAAACTATTCTAATAACACATTGTTGAAAGGAAATTAATCTAATTGCATAAAGTAAAATCACACCTTGATGAAAGGAATTAATCTAATTACATAAAGGAAAATCACACCTTCCTGAAAGGAAAACTACTCTAATAATTGGAAATATTTGTTCCTATTTAAGATCCTAACCCCTTTATAAAGTACCATAGCCCAATACCATCTCATTAATATTAATAACCATCATGAACGAAACGAAATGAATGCAATAAGTTATAATCTAAATTGTCCTACGTTAATTGTAATAGTTTCTACATGAACTGTAATAGTTCTACAGGAAGCCTACAGGAAAAATAAGAAAGGTCCAAATAGTTTATTTAACTCTTCCTAAGATTAATGAGATGATCAAATCATGTTGAAATTATGTGGGAATGAATTTTGATTAGACCTGGAAAAACAATCTTAACCAAATCTTATAAACGTGTAACAGCTTCTACAGGAAGCGGAATGAAATTACAATTATAAGCAGATTTTGTCATGCACAACAAAACTACACTACAATCATGAATAAAATAATATTTTTGGCTATCTAACTATATGGAAATAACTAAAAAATGAATGTGAAAAAAAACAACATAAAAAAAAATTAATTACAAAAGGGTCCTTGAGCCCTCTTAAATGAGCCCTACCCAAGCAATACGAGGAACATGAAAATACTAATAATCTAAGAAGGAAAACATATTTATCGATTAATCACAACAAACACATTCATGGAGAATAAATCCAACTCTTCAAACTCTCTAAATAAAAATGACAAAATACAATACTCAATATTCTATCAACACTTCCTCCCCTTAAGGATATTCCTTGTGGTATATTTATACTACTAGAAAACTCATCCCTATCCGTAAATCAAATAGAGACTGTGGGGATTTTATCCCCAACGTTCCATCCTTCAAAATAATTGTCTTTATTGGTTGTCTTCTAGATCCTTGAAGTCTGAGTTTGAAGATAGTGGCACTTTACTCTCTTGGCAACGAATTTAGTAGTAGGTGGAGACAAGATTCCTTTATTTTCTTTATTTTCTCCATGTGTTGGGATCTCCATCCATCCATCATTAGTTCAACCTGTGGAGGTTAGGATACACATACACCTTTTATCATGAAATTTAGGAAAAAACATAAGCATTACTCATCATATCTCAAACTCAAAATCATTCATTAAATAAATTTCAAAACAATCATATTTAATAATAAGCATGGTAAAAAAGGTGAGTTCTTAGGTACATAGTAGTCAAAACATGTCTTTGATGGGCCCTTTAGATAAGAATTATAGAGTCCCATCAATCACAACCATATTCAAAATGTAATTTGAGCAAACCACATCCTCTTCCATAAATCTAGTTGACATTCCTTTTCCTGGAAGTAAACATGATTTTATTCATCTAAATCAAAATTCTATTTTTCCAATCAACAACACCATTTTTTAGGAGTGTATGTCACTATTCATTATTGTGAGATACCATTCTTGGATAGGTATCCCTCACATAGATGAATCGCATATTATTATCCATTATTAGACCTCAAATACTTCACAAGACAATTGCATTGTTTTTCAATCATTGCCCTAAATTCCATGAATTTCTCAAGAACCATATCTCGATTCCTTGTTCTTCAAGAAATATACCTAAGTAAACCTGGAAAAATAATCGATGAAGATAATAACATACCTTGCAAGTACCTTTCAGTAGTTATTTCAAGTAACATACCTTGCAAGATAATAACATAATCGATGAAGATAATAACATACCTTGCAAGTAACCAAAATTTTATTGGTTGTGTTTACCAATAACACAACCTTCACATATGTCTTCATGAGGTTCTAGAACTATAGGTATTTCATGGAACATATGTAATTGATATCAATTCCATACTTATGAAATCCAAATTCCCTAATATCTCATGTGAAATCATTCTTTTATCATTAGTATTGGCCACACTATCAAAAATGTCCTCTTTCTTTCTATAAACTCTTAAAGTCACAAAACTTGTATAGTATGTCCTTGAGTCAAGAAAACCCTCGAAAAAAAAAACAAATGATTGTTAATATCTTTCATAACAAACCTATCAAGCCATCATTCAAATTTCAAGATAGTTTGGGTGAGTTGTAGTACATACAATATGTTTCACTAGGATGTGGTACATGTTAAACATCAATAATAACATCATATTCTCAATCAATCCTACTACCACCTGCAATAGTTAATGCATAATATTATGCAATAAATATCCGATCTTCTTTCGCCTAACTTAAGGAGGAAAATGGAGAAGCATTATTAGCCATGTGATGTGAACATCTAAAGTACATTATCCATTATTTCAAGGATGATTTTAGGGGCTAAATTTCACTCATGGGCTAATTTTCCATGGTTTTTCCAAAAAAGAGATTCGCTATTTTAAAAATGATTCGCCCAAATTCTATAGGATACAATTATTTTACCTTAAAAATCGCCAAAATTTTATAAAAACTATATAAAATCCTTAGAAATTTGAATATTTTTATGAAACTATCGCCAAACATTTATAGTTGGCATATGAAGGATTAGTAATATTCGCGAAGGTTTCTACATTTTAAAATAAATTTCCATCCTTAAAATCGTCCCTGCATTATTTATTAGAAGTATGAGCATGTAATGCTTGAGAATAAATAATAGAGAAGATATTATTGTCATCAAATTTATTTTTTTGAGGGAATCACTAGTAATCACCTTCAATCCTTTTAATTATCTCCTTAATGTCATGATTTTTCTTCTAGCAGATCTTCCTGAAGTGCTCTAGATTTCTACAAAAATAGAAATTTTTCATGCACTTTACTTTATTGGACTACTATTCACTATCACCTCCATGTTTTCCAATACAATCTTCATAATCTTGGCCTCCCCCGTGGATTATTTCTTAATTACCTTCTCAACCTCTTTCTTTATAGTTTTTTTTTTCATTTCATTTAGTGAAGTGAGCATGTTGCTTACTATTAAGCTTTTCCTCATTAATCAAATGCTCATGTGCTCTAATCAACAAGGTGTATAAGGAATAAACAGTCATCCTTACTATATTCTTTCATTGGAGCCAATTTTTAGAGGAATGTGGAAAAAAAAACATCATAGGGTGCCTTCATATTCATCAAGATTAATTATATCAATGGTCCTTCCTTCTTTGGGAAGTATTTTCCACGGTTTTAGAGATTCCACTACATCTCCTTTACATGATCTAAATATTCCTCAATCTTGTTGAATGAGAGGAGATCAAGAGAGATCAATTCATTTTAAAGTTGCATAAACTAACTTTTGTTAACCTTTTCAAACAACTTCTTCATCTTCTTCCGCACTTCATTCAGGTAGTCTATCCCACTAGTACGGGAGAAAATATCCCTTGAGATGTAGGTTATCATCAACCCTACAACGTCATCCTTATTTCATTTAACCATGAACTTTTCATGTTCATCTTTAGGGTTAGGAACAACAATATTGGTAAAATTCCAGACAACTTTTCTTTTTAGCAAAGTCTCCATGTCTTGTGCCCACATGCCATAACTGTGCCCCTTGAGCACCAAAAAATATTGCTTCAAACCTATATTACTCTTACAAAACCTTGATAAAAAAACCTACAAGTCCAAATTACAAGTCAATTCTTTTAGGATATTTACTTAGAATAGGAGTGCAAATACCATCCATGGTCATATTGTGATGTGTCACCCTCCAACATGCCTTGTAGAAATTAGGAACAAACCAAGACCTTGAAAACCTAGGTTTTCATTCCAAGTTAAAATTCATAGGTACATTATAGGAGAAAATAGAGAGTTCAAAGACATAATGTGGTGTCTAGAAACACCATTACAACATATTTTGCAATAATTATATGTCTTCTTCACGTGTACAATTCAATTTATATTTCACTTACTTGCAATGCTCAACATTTGAGTATATATTTGTACTTGTAGGTTACTTGAGTAAATAACCTATCTTCCATAAAATAAGGTTGATTTGGTCAGATTTTATCACCTAAGGTGGTTCCACTTGATTAGTTGGAACCACTTTCCCACTCATAGTCAATTCCATTCAAACTTGTTGGAACCGTGCTCAATTGGTCATAGTCAACCTAATCGAGACCACTTGGAAAAAGTTGATCCTAATAAACTTCTAATTAAGATAATTTAGGAGATCCTCAATCCAACAACCTTGATTTATACACATTCCAATAATTTAAATACAAAAACTTCCATATTGACATTTTCCATTACTTTTAATTAATAAGAAGTACTAAAAAGGCATCATTAAATGTAAAATCTCTATTTTACCACCCATAATGGAAAAGTTTCTTACTTTAACACCCAACATAATTTAATATCCTAACGGTATGAAAAAATCATAAAGCCCATGCAAGGGTTAAATTTTATTGGCACTCCTACCCATCAAGTAAATTTTTTATGACAGTTTTCTTTTTAAAACTGCTCTTTGCATGACATTTGATATATTGTTTTCCAATCAATTAAATTTATAATATTATGAATTATATGTATTTTTGTTAATTTTTGTTGTGAATAAAAGAGAAATCTATGTTGTTTCCATATACTCGGCCTCTGCCAAAATGAGTGTCATGGAAGTCTGCTTCCTACTCAACGAGAAAACTATTGTTGATCCTAGATTGAAGAAAGCACCAAAAGTACTCTTCCTATCAAATGCACTTCCTTCCCAATCTAAGTCTAAATATCCATGAAACCTAAATCCATCAGTCCCGACATATGTCATACCAAATCCAACTATACCTCGAAGGTACCTGAGCACATTTTTGTTTCCACCCAATGCACCTATCTTGGCTCAACCATGAACTGACTCAATGTGTTAACAAAATAGATATTTGGCCTGGTGTTGACCAAGTATATCAACGAACCAATCAACTACCTATACATCATGGGATCCACCAAGTCTGAATATAAAGCTCCCAACATTATCAGATTGGTGGTCATAGGTGTAGTCATGGACTTACAAGCCATCATCCCAAACCTCTTCAGTATCTCTACTGCATACTTCCCCTGTCCAAGGAAGATCTCACCAGGATTTTTCCACACCTCTAATCCGAGGAAGTAATGCATCAACCCAATGTCTTATTGAAATATTGTAACCATGAGGAATATTCTACTTATAATTAAGTTATTATTATATAGATCAATCCCCTTTTGTGGATTTATCATGTCGGGACTTATGTATGACCAAATCCCCTTTTGTGGATTGGTCAAACCATACTCATATGGTGGTAATTGAGAAGTCGTCGCCTAGGGTTTATTAAAGTGKTTTTAACCATTGTTAGGAGAAGTTGACCCTTCTTGGTGAAGAGACACAACCCTAGCGCCCCTCAGCTAGTATAAATAAGAGAGGATGGTGCCTCATTCAGTCAGTCACTCAGTCACTCAGTCACTCATCTRGTGCACAAGTTTTGGAGGTAGATGCAGTTGCAATAAGAAGGAGAGAGAGGAGCATTGCTCAGTCTTGGATATTCTCTARTGTTTTGGACTTTAGTCTTGGCATTGTATTGGCAATCTATTATTGAGGAAYTTTTTGTTGGGTTTTCTCCACCATGAKGGTTTCCTGGGATAAAATGTTGTGTACCTTGTGATTGTGTTCTTTCAGTGATCCTGCTTATGCTATTATTGTCTAGTAAACTGAAAAGAAATTAATAGAAGCTCTAAATTGAACATGGTTTCAGAGTTGAACTGAATAAGAACACCTTTCACTAGGTAACCAAAAATGTCACTATTGTTGTACAAGAAAATTAGGGATTTTTATTCGAAGTGAATTTATGTCTAAAAACCATCTAGCGAAGTGCACCCTAGACTAGTGCATCACATGGCAGCTTGAGCGCACCTTTTTAGTGGACAGAGCCTATGGAAAGTGAAACCCTAGTTTTGACTAGTACCAGAAAACCAAGAAACCAGAACCAGTACCAGAAGTACCAGTCTATATTTGTGCAGGTCCAATTTCAAGGGGTAAAATTTGGATTTTCTGAAAACAGACTGCTCTAGCCTACTCGTCTCAGCTCAGCGCATCTCCTGGTAAGTTCAAATTCAATTTCTGAGTACTTCCATTTTTGCTCATTTTCCCAGCTCCAGGTCAAGATGTCTGCAAGAACCAAGCTTGTTGACAAGTTCGAAGGTGTGGAAAACTTTTGTTCCTGGAAGTACAAGATTGCACTCATTCTTGAAGAGAATGACCTTGCAAAATTCACAAAAGAAAATGTATCAGAACCCGAAGAAGATGCAGCCAAAGAAAAGTACAAGAAGGATATGGTTAGGGCCAAAAGGATAATTGCAGACTTCATTAAAGATCACTTGATCCCTCAAGTGTATTCTAAGAATACTCCAAAAGATATGTTTGATGCCCTAACCAGAATGTATAAAGGAAAGAACATCAACCAGAAGATGAAATTGAGAACCCAACTCAAGAATACAAAGATGCAGAAAGGAGAAACAATTCATGACTATTTATCTAGGGTTACTCATTTCAAAGAACAGTTAGAAGCAATTGGAGACAACCTGGATGAACATGAACTAATCATGAAAACTATTAATGGTCTCACAAGACCCTAGGATTCCTTCATCCAAACTATCTGTGCATGAAAAGAGAAACTCCAATTTGACAGTCTATGGGAAGAATGTGTTCAAGAAGAAGCAAGAGTATCCAACCAAGAATTTGTACTATTAAGGGATAAATACCAAGCCCTAGTTGCTCATACTAAAGGAGTAAATAAAAGGTCTCATTTCCAAAAGGAGACCCACCCTTATAAGGAATCTCACTCCCCAAAGAGGTTCACCCACTTCCATAAAGAATCTCACCCTCCAAGGAGATTCCAGAAACATCAGAAGGGTCAAAGAAGAGAAAAAGATTTATCCTCTTATCAATGTAATCATTATGATAAGATGGGACATGTTTCTAAGAATTCTCCTTCTAGAAGGGAATACATCATGCCCATGTAGTTGAAGATGATGAGCCACCCAAGAAGGTGACTAAAGAAGAAATTGAAGATTATGTTTTGTGATACCTAGAAAAGATAATTGGCTCTTAAGCACATGACATGAACTCCGATGAAGGATGTATCCTATGTACCAAAAGAAGGAGGTTTGTACTTGTCCACTCAGATATATGTGGTACAATACCATCAACATCTCTAAGTGGGTATGTATATGATGTGTCATTTATTGATGATTATTCTCGCAAGACTTGGGTTTATTTCCTGAAATCAAAAGGTGAAGTACTCGAAAATTTCAAGGAATTCAAATCCTTGGTAGAGAATCTCTCCGAAAGAAATATCAAGATACTTAGGTCATATAATGGAGGATAATACATCTCAAATGAATTTGGAATATTTTGCAAAGATGTCAGTATTAAGAGGGATCTCACCACTCCCTATAATCCTCAACAAAATGGTGTAGCAGAAAGAAAAAATAGAACAATAATGGAAGCAGTGAAGACCATGATCCATGATAAAGATCTTCCAATGCACTTGTGGGATGAAGCAGCAAGAACAACAGTTTATGTCCAAAATAGATTATCCCATAGTGCACTTGGATTCAAAACCCCTGAAGAAATTTTCTTCGGAAATAATCCAAAAGTAAKCCATCTCAAGATATTTGGTTGTCCAATGTTTGTACACATTCCGAAAGAAAGGAKAACTAAGTTGGATCCTTCAAGAAAGAAYGAAATATTTKTTGGATACTGTGAGGTCTCTAAGGCCTTCAGAATGTACATGYCAGGTTACCATCATATTGATATCAACAGAGATGTAACCTTTGATGAAGATGCAACACTCAAGAAATCAAGGAGATGTCAGGTTGAAGAAGTATATGAAGAAGAACATGTAGCTCCCAGAGTTGCAAAACCAATGAGGAAAGTTACAGTTACCCCTGATGATGAGATTCTAGAATATCATGATATGACAGAATCTCAAGAACCTTCCCAAATGACGATCTCTCACAAGAGAAAGCCAGCTTGGGCAAGGCAACTTATTCAAGATGGAGAGAAGTATGGTGCCCCAGAAGGAACCATGAGACAAAGAAAGAAACCTAAGCCATTCTCTAGTTATATGGCCTTGATGTGTGATCTCATAGAAAAGGAACCTACTTTCTTTGAAGAAGCCATTCAAAAGAAAGAATGGGTGGATGCCATGACAGAAGAATACCAATCCATTATAAAGAATGATGTATGGGAAATAGTTCTCAGACTGAAGAACAAAGATGTGGTATGTTCTAAATGGATATACAAGATAAAACATGTTGCAAACAGAAGTATTAAAAAACATAAAGCAAGATTTGTAGCTCGTGGCTTTTCTCAAAAGGAAGGAATTAGTTATGAAGAGATGTTTTCTCCTGTAGACAAATACACTTCTATCGGAACCATCATAGCTCTTGCATCCAAGATGAAGTGGAAGTTACACCATATGGATGTGAAAACAACTTTATTAAATGGTTTTATTGAATAAGAAGTGTATATAGAACGACCAAAAGGGTTTGAAGTTGAATATAGAAATATTCATGTCTGTAGGTTGAAGAAGGCTCTGTATGGGTTGAAGCAATCTCCTACAACTTGGTATGGCATAATTGACAGTTTCCTGACAATCTTGGGATTTACCAAGAGTAAAGTTGATTCTAACATTTACTTCAAGGTTATGAATGATGAGCCAGTTATATTTTTGTTGTATGTGGATGACTTATTCTTAACAGGAGACGAAAATCTCATCACCGATTGTAATAAGAAGCTCGTTGCAAAATTTGAGATGAAATACCTAGGCCTAATGCATTATTTCTTAGGTCTTGAAGTTTGGAAGAGACCAGACAAGATCTTCCTTAACCGAGGGAAGTATGCATTTGAAATAATGAAGAGGTTTGACATGTTGTAAAGCATGAATACACCCATGGAAACAAAGTTGGAGCTCTTGGTTGATACTTTGTCAAAGTTGGTTGATGCTACTTTGTACAGACAGATTGTTGGTTCATTGATGTATCTGACGAATACCAGGCCAAATGTATGCTTTGTTGTGAAAACCTTGAGTTAGTATCTGGTAAATCCTAGACATGTTCACCTTGTAGCTGGAAAGCATGTGATGAGATACCTTAAGGGTACATTGGACTATGGTCTCTATTATACTAAAGATCATGACTTTAGACTAGTTGGTTATAATAATTCAGATTGGGTTGGAAGTGTTTATGATAGAAAGAGCACTTCAATATGTTGTTTCATTCTGGGGTCAACCATGACTTCATGGCAGAGCAGGAAGCAATCCAATATTTCTCTCAACATGGAAGAAGCGAAATACATTGTAACATGTTTTGCCAGTTGTGAATCCATATGGATTCGGAAGTTGTTGACAGATCTATTCGATCTAGAGATGGAAGCCACCATGATTCTATGTGATAGAGAACCTAGTGTTCCATGATAAGTCAAAGCACATAGAGATTCAGTATCACTACATTCGTGATATGGTGTAGAGAGGAGCTATAAAGATCCAATATGTTGGCACAGATGAGCATGTTGCAAATGTGTTAACCAAGCCTCTGTCTCGTGTAAAGTTTGAATACTTTCGAGAAAATCTTAGTATAGTCTGAAAGGACCTCCATCGAAAGGGGGAGTGATGTTGATGATACTATTGTATCCTGACCAGCAGTGGGTAGCTCAGTTAGGATTTTATATCCTAGGGGGTTGATCATCCCTGGACAGATCCCAAAGGTTCAATAAGGACGATCTGTTAGAGTACCACATGGTAGCTCCGTTAGGATTTTATATCCTAGGGAATCTTATGATTATTGGGAAAATCATGAAGGTCTGGTAAGGACAGTCTGTCAGAGTACCACAAAATGTTGTTGTTGCACCTGCCTCATTCTGTTTCTATATGATGATGATGTTGTTATTTCATCCTTGTGTTGATGATGGTGTTATCGCATCCTTTTGTTCATGATGTTGTTGTCTCAACCTCGTGTTGATGATGTTGTTATCTCAGCCTCGTGTTGATGATGTTGGTGTCTCAACCTCATGTTGATGATGTTGTTGTCTCAGCTTCATGCTAATGATGTTTTTGTTTCAGCCTTGTGCTAATGATGCTGATTGATTCAGTCACGTACTGTTGATGATGATTTACTAGCCTTGTGTTGGTGAGATTGTTTCTCTAGCTTCATGTTATTGATGTTGATGTTTCATCTTCATGTTGACGATGATGATGATGATGTTATTCTAGCTCCATCTTTTGAATGATGATGATGATGTTATTCCAGCTCCATCTTGTGAATGATGATGATGATGTTATTCCATCTCCATGCTGTGAATGATGATGATGATGTTATTTCAGCTCCATGTTGTGAACGATAATGATGATACTACTATAGCTCCATGTTGTGAACAATGATGTTATTGATGATTAGAAAAACTTCCAATAATTTATAGATGTGCCAGTCAATGTTCTAGATGTTGATGATGTTGTTTCCCTCTCTCTCTCTCTTGATGATGTTGTATTGAGTTATGTCTGTAGAATACCCTTCTTGTTAAGGGGGAGTGTTGAAATATTGTAACTGTGAAGAATATTCTACTTATATTTAAGTTATTATTATATAGATCAATCCTCTTTTGTGGATTGATCATGTCGGGACTTATGTATGACCAAATCCCCTTTTTTGGATTGGTCAAACCATACTCATATGGCGATAATTGAGAATTCGACCCCTAGGGTTTATTAAAGTGGTTTTAACCACTATTGGAAGAATTCGTACATGCTTGGTGAAGAGACACAACCCTAGCACCCCTTAGCTAGTATAAATAAGAGAGGATGACACCTCACTCACTCACTCACTCACTCACTCATCTAGTGCGCAAGTTTTGGAGGTAGTTGCAGTTGCAAGAAGGAGAGAGAGGCGCATTGCTCAATCTTGGATATTCTCTAGTGTTTTGGTCTTTAGTCATGGCATTGTATTGGAAATCTATTATTGAGGAAGTTTTTGTTGGATTTTCTCCCCCATGAGGGTTTCCCAGAATAAAATGTTGTATACCTTGTGATTGTTTTTCTTTTAGTGATCTTTCTTATGCTATTATTTTCTAGTAAATTGAAAAGAACTTAATAACAACTCTAAATTTAACATGTCTTTAATCTTGAACTCTAGATCCAAATCCTTCTTGCATTTTTCAATGAGTTCCTCATCCCCTGTGAGGACTAGATCATCGACATATAATACCAATATGAGAGGACTCTTACCAACCTGTAAGAGATACAGGTTGGGGTCTACTTCACTCTTAGTGAATCCTAAGCTCTATAATGAAAATTTTCACATGCAAATCTATGTGACTAATTTCATATCTGAAAATTGCTTCCTAGTGATGTAACTATCACTGAACAACTTTACAGTAAAATTATTTACTGAAAACATATGCAGCAGAAACAACAGGATCATATTTGAATCATCAATACACAAGAGACACAATAATTTTGTTTTGTAACTTTATCCAATTCTCCATATATGAGGACCAAAACCAATCCTCTCAAAGTCACAAAAATTGAGGACAAAACTAGTCCTCTCAAAATCACCAAGTATGAGAACAACCTTGTCCTCCAATATACAAACAAGAAAACCAAACCTCAACAATATCTGGAAATCTCCTCTTCTCACGAATCTATTGTAGACCACTTGTACAGCATGTTGATGTCACGTGTCATCATGTACAGATCTGTACCTTCCCAGAAAACCAGATACATGATTCACCTTACTGGAAACCCATAGACATACATGGTTTTCTCTCCTGCAAACTGTGTATACCCTATACATGATTTGTCCTTCTGCAACCTACGTATATTCGTGCTTCTCCCATCTAAAAACTATGTATGGACTCAGAAAACTTGTGCAGACACCTCCGTACACTTCGTTCTCTGCCACCTCCTTTCTCCTAAGCTAGATTTTTCACCTTGTAGAATTTCCTAGATGAGATCACCAATCCTCCTTGACACAAGTGCATAATCACTTATGACGACTCCATTCTTCCACAATTATATCTAATGTCACAATGACATCTCTCCTTTATATAGGAGTACAATGAGTGACTTTTGGAGCCCTTCCTAAACTTAACAATTAATTAGTATATTTTAATCCTCTTTGTGGTTGTGGCACCCCCACACAAACCCACAAATCCCATCAAATTTCTAATGAGGCCCTAGCCTCATTTCTAGGCTGATTTCACTTAAATAAATGTAAAATATGGTGCCAACAAAAATTCCCACAAGCCTGGCACCTTGGCCTCTAGTGGGATTACCTCTCGAAGATACAAAAATCAACATGAAAATACCTGTCAATCCTCGAGTACCATGCTCAAGGTGCCTACTTGAGTCCATACTGAAATTTCTTCAATCTGCAAACATGAGACTCCCTCTCATGTACCTCAAATACTTGAGGTTGCTCTATGTACACCTCCTCCTAAATTACACCATTGAGGAAAGTTTTATTTCCATGTATCTGATGAATATTCAACTTCATGACTGAAGCGAGAGAAATAATTGTCCCGATATAAGTATACCTGGCTACTAGAGAAGAATTATCCTCGTAGTCTACTCCCTCTTTCTAGGAGAACCCTCTACCCATGAACATTTCCTTATACTTCTCGATATTTCCATCTACGGTATGCTTGATATTGTAGATCCATTTGGAAGTTACTATTGACTTCCCTTTCAATATTGGAACTGTATCCCATACATCATTATTCATGATGGATTGTTACTCCTCCATCATGGAATCCTTCCAAACCTGTTGGCCTGCTGCTTCCTCAAATCTAAAAGGCTTGGAATCAATGATATTGATCATAAGAGCCAAATCTCTCTAAAGGTATTCTATCTCTGCGGATATCTTTGGGGACTATATGTCCCTCAACAACCTTCAAGGTCTCACAAATCCATCTAGGTCACTTGTCCTAGTTTCTAGGAGGATCTACTGGGTCCATAGAATCCTATGACTCCTCCTCATGATCTTAGGGCCGCTCCTTTGTATGAAATGGTATTGTAATCTCCTCAAACTTTGGATCCTCTTATTCCTCACCACCTGTTGTGATCTTGATGGACTTCCTAAAATCCATATCCTCCTCAAACCTGACATCTTGATTGACCTCAACATATCACTATATTGGAATGTATATCTGATATTCCTTTGAAGTCTTGATGTATCCCACAAATGTTCGCTTCCTCCCATAAGGTTATAACTTTTTCCTCTTCTAGTTTCCCTCATGTGAATGCCTCCTCAGAATTCTTATCCTCCAAGATACCATGAGGACTCATGTTCTTAATGTAAACTGTCATGTTGCATTCTTCTTACCAAAGTGTTAGGGTAGATCCTGGTCATGCAAAATTTCCTTAACAACCTCAATTATGGTCTAGTTCTTCCTTTCGAAAACCCCATTTTGTTGAGGGTTGAAAGGTACAGATTGATCCCTATTAATCCCTTCTTTATTACATAATTTATTGAACTCGTTGGAGATATACTCACCCCAATTGTCTAACCTCAAATCCTTGATCTTCTTCCCTATCTAATTCTCCACAAGAGCCTTGAACTCTCTGAATCAACTAAAGACTTCATCCTTGGTATTAATGAAGAAGATCCATTTCCTCTGGAATAATCATCAATCAAGGTCACCTAATATCAACAAGAACTCACARATGGAATTGACATTGGTCCACTCACATATGAATCTATCAGGTCCAAGATATTCTTGGACCTACTATCACTACTTGGAAAAGAATCTTTGACATTCTTTCCTAGTGCACAACCTTTGCATACTTCTTGATGCCCAGTTCCAAAATCTRAGAGACCTGTGACCATATTTCTTAACAATGGTAAAGCCTGGTGGTGCAAGTGTCCCAATATCCTATGYCGAGTCTCACATGGGTTATCACTGTCATGCACCAAGGCCWGAGTTGGATGACATGTCAGCTTGTAGAGGTTTCCATCACGAGTCCCAATGACTTATGTTGAGTCAAGACTCAATCCCTTTGGCCAATCAATAACATGTACGTCAATTAATTCCACTGCATACTCTCTTTCCTCATGGTTGAGATAGAGAGTAGTTTCTTCTTTAGTCTAGGTACATACAACACTTCACTCAGCTTGAGAGACTTTTTGGACTTCAACTGAAATGAAGTTGTTCCAAATCCCTTGACTACATACTTGGAATTATCTCCAAGTTCCACCTACAATCATGAGTTCTTCTCTGTTATACCAGTGAATGATTTATGTGACCCTATCATATGACGAGAATCTCTACTATCCAYCAACCAAGTTTCCATAGTGACATGCCCGGAACAATGACAAGAACAAGAAAAATAACAAGTACAACACTCTTCCAGTGTTGTAGCCAACAACGTGTCTCAAGATGATCTCCTTCTCTTCAAATCCTAAGCTCTGATACCATGTCAATTTTCACATGCAACTCTATGTGACTAATTTTTAGATATGAAGATTGCTTCCTAGTGATCTAACAATAAAACCCTAGTTGTTATCACTGAACAATTTCACACTGAAAATTATTGACTGAAAACATATGCAGCAGAAACACAAAGATCAGAGATGAATCATCAATATGCATGAGCCACAATTTTAGTTATGTAATCTTGTTAACATCAAAAAATATTGAGGGAAAAACCATCCCTCCCATCTAATCACCAAAACAAATCGAGGACAACCTTGTCCTCCAAAGTCACCAAAACTGAGAACACCCTTGTTCTCCAATATACAAATCAAAAAACCAAACCTCAACAATATTCTGGAAATTTTCTCTGCCCAAGAATCTATTGTAGATCACATGTACGGCCTGATGTCATCATCTGTCATCCTGTATGGATCTATACATGCCCAGAAAAAATTAGATACGTGATTCACCTTATTGGAAAACGAAAATACGTTTTTTTCTCCACTGCAAATCATGTATACCATATATGTGATTTTTCCTTCAACCTGTGTATATACATGCTTCATTCTCCTTCAAACCACGTATAAGTATAGAAACTTAGTTTTCTTCGCATGTGTGTCTTTCATCACCTTCACATTCTAATTCAGAAACCCTAGGCTAGATCACCTATGTGTAGAAGTCTCCTTGCCACAATCTCCATACCCCTTACCACAAGTGTTTACTTACTTGATGCCACTCTATGATGATGATATAATGTCACAATGACATCTCTCCTTTATATAGGAGTCCAATGAGTGATTTTAGGAGCCCATCCTAAACTCAACAATTAATAAGAATATTTTAATCCTCTTTGTGGGTGTGGCGCCCCTACACAAACCCACAAAGCCCATTAACTTTCCCATGAGGCCCTAGCCTCATTTCTAGGCTAATTTCACTGAAACGAAAGTCAAAACTGGTGCCAACAAAAATTCCCACATGCTTGGCACCTTGGCCTCTAGAGAGAAAACCTCTCAAAGCTACAAAAAAGTAAACACATGTGAAGATGGAGGTAACTCCAATTTATAATCCATACTTCCAATCCTATACAACACCTTATAGAGACCATAATACTTGGTTGATAATTTATTGTCCTTATTTTGTTTCTTGAGGAACATCTATTTGTATGCTTGTAGCCTCAGAAATACCCAATCTCCCACTTCAAATCCCCTTTCATTGCAATGTTGATATTCTTGTTGTTTCATCTTCTTCTTTTTTGCAACCAAGTTTCCCTTCAATATTTTGAGAACCTCTTGTTGGTCCTCTAAGTGGTCCTCCACTACTTGAACCTTTAATTTTTCTTTCAAGGGTGATGTGATGGATGGAGGATGATATCCATATAGTTCCATAAATGGGGGCATTTTTTATGAAGTATGGAAGGATGTGTTGTACCGCCATTCTACCAAGGGAAACCATTTGACCCATTGTTTTTTTTTATCAAATGCAAAGAAACGAAGATACCCTTCTAGACATTTATTCACAATCTTAGTTTACCCATCAGGTTGAGGATGGTAAGAGGATTTGTGAGCCAATCGAGTACCCAAAAAAAATAACAATTCAGTCCAAAATTTTCCAATGAAAATTAGATCTCTATCACTTACAATGATATTAGGGATTCCATGTAGCTTCTTAATTGTTTCCATGAATGTTGTGGCTATTGTACTTACTTTAAAAGGATGAGAAAGGGAGAAAAAAGGGCATACTTTGTGAGTCAATCCACTACTACCATGATCACATTATTTCCTTCGAACTTGGATAGACCTGTAATAAAATTCATTGAACCCTCTTTCAACATTGACTTGGTATAGCTAATGGTTGTAGGAGACCTAGGGTATTGATTTTTTCTCCCTTATTATGTTAGCAAACCATACATCCAACCAAAAAAATTTGAACATTAGTTTTAAGACGTTCCCAGAAAAATTATTTCTTGATCTTCTGATAAATTTTCAAGAACCCTAAATGTCCTCCTATAGGAGAAGTGTGCAATTCCAAAAGGACCTTCTGTTTGAGTTGGGAATTATTACATAAATATAAGCGATCACCACAATAAATCATTCTTCCACACAATTTTATCTAATGTACTTGGGTCATCTTGTAGTTGTTGAATTATCTTTCATACTTTTTTATATTTCTTCCATTCTATCCTTTCTTCTTACACCCATTCAAATTGTGGAATGGACATAGGACACAATAACCCCTCTACAACTTCTTCTTTCTTTGAAATTGCATCTGCCACCATATATTTTTTTCCTTTTTGGTAGATAATTTCAAAGTCATAACCTAGCACCTTTGAAACCCATTTTTTTTTGTTCTTCTAAAGATAATCGGTGTTCCAATAAGTACTTCAAACTATCATGATTTTTTTTTACCTTGAAGTGTCTTCCTATTAGGTAAGGGCACCATTTCTAACTGCATGTAATATGGCCAACATTTCCTTTCCATAAATGGGTTTGAGTAAGTTCTTTCCTTTAAGCTTTCTAGTTTCGAAGGAAAGGGGTCTTCCTTCTTACATTAAAACTACACCTATGCCATGTCGTGAGGCATCACTTTCCACAATAATGTTTTTTGTGAATTCAGACATGGCTAGGATAGGAGTCGTACACATAACTTCCTTAATATTTTCAATAACTTTGGTTGCTTCTTGAGTCCAATAAAACTCCTTATTTTTTAATAACGTTTTTATAGGTGTTGTTATTCAGCGATAATTCTTGACAAACTTGTGGTAATATCCCTTCAATCCTAAGAATCCTCTAGGATTCTTCAAGGTTTTTGGAATTGGCCATTCCCTCATAGCTTTAATTCTATTAGGGTCCACTTTGACACCTTCATGAGATACAATATGACCCACATATTCCACTTCTTGAAGCCCAAAGGAACACTTGGAAGGATTTGCATATATGTTTCTCTTTCAATAGTTTAACACCATGTCAACATGTTGTACATGTTCTTCCCACAATTTGTTGTAGATTAGTATATCATCAAAAAATATTAACACAAATTTTTTGAGTAAGGGTTTGAAAATGCAATTCATCAAGATTTGAAATGTTGAAGGTGCATTAGTAAGGCGCCAAATGAATCACCAAAAACTCATAATGACCTTCATGTGTTCTAAAGGTTGTTTTTGGAATGTCTTTTTGCTTCATTCTTATTTGATGATATCCCAAGTGGAGATCCAACTTAGTAAAAAAAATTGATCCTTGCAATTCATCAATGAAAGGAATAGGAAACTTATATTTAATAGTCATTTTGTTGAGTTGTCTATAATATGGACACATATGCCATGAACCGTCCTTTTTTGTAGCCATCATCATCGGTGAAGAGAAGGCACTTTGGCTAGGTTGAATGATGTTAACCTCTAACATTTATTGAATCATATGCTCAATCTCTCTCTTTTGTGCATATTGGTACCTATAAGGCCTAATGTTAGGTGGTACACTTCTTAGTTCTGAATAAATAGCATGGTCATGATATTAAGTAGGTGGAAGACTTGGAATGATTGTCAATAACTTTTTGGAGATCTATGGGAATAGAAGGTTTATATGTTTGAACATTTAGTGAGCACAATTGTGCAAGTACTCCATGGTGTTCCTTTTTGAGTAGTTTTGTCATGTTGTTAGAGATGATCACCTTAGAGGGATTCCCTTGGATACTTATAAGTTCAATTTCCCTTCCTTCTGGGGAGAATCTCATGAAAAGTTATTGAAAATTAAGAGCCATTGTTCCGAATGATTGTAACCATTGGACTCCTAATACAACATCAACACTGTCCATTTGGATTGCGATCATGGGACTATCCAATAAATTGTGATGTCACGTTCCCAAGAGTATGCCAATAGGGAGTGACTTAGTAGTCTATATGTTCCCGTAGACTATAGTCAGGCACAAAAATGGAATGGGGGGAGAAATAAGGGTGAAAAAATGGCTAAACAATGAATTAATCTAAAAATCATAGAAAAAGTCACTTAAGCTAAAGTCAACGGAGAAATAGAAGAAAAATGTGTTGAGGGGGGGATTAATTAATTAATCACTCGACTTAGGAGGAAAAGCGCCTAGCTTAAGTGATGTCAACAAAGAGTTAGATCGAGGAAGATACAAAAGGAGGAATTCAACCTAATTCCTCATTATGTTATGATTTTGAGTTGAGACCAAGTTCTAGAGGAGGAAGTTGACCTCTTTGATGTTTTGTGGATTTATGGAGAAAACCACCACCCAGATTGGTTTCGATGTTGGAAGACACACCCCAGCCTATTGGAGATACCATCCAGGTATTTCACCATGCTATATTAGGAGTATACAGATCTAGTTCACATTTTTTGCAGCACGGCCAGTGATGGAGTAAGGGTTAGAGAGGGTTTTGTGTAGTTGGACGAGAACATGGATTATCTCGTTAGATCCTTCCGACCCATTTGAGAGGAAGCCAAGGCACTTATTTTGAGCCACCAGTCATCATATTCTGAGGGTGGAATCTGCCAAGGTGCATCAGACAACCAGGAAGTGTGTAGCTCTTAAGGAGGGACATTTGGGTTTCTGGGGCCTTTTCGTATCAGATCTGGGGAGATCCTTCCAACCTAGTACAGAGGAGGCTAGGGCACACATTTCAAGACAGATATTAGTGGATTCCCTCAATGGAATCACCAGGGTGCATTGTCAGAGCCTAGGAGGTGTGCAACACCCTACGGGATACCATATGGGGTTCATCCAGAGCCTCAGCGAGACGATATTCAATCGTACAGTTATGAGGAGGATCCTAGAGGCTAGGGTGCTCAGTTTGCGACAATTTTCAGGCCGACCGGTTGAGTATAGCTACCAGGGCGAGTTTATCCATCATTTCCAGCAGTTTCCATGACTTACTGGAGTTGCATGGTGTCAATCTATTCATGCATTTGCAGATCTATCCACATATTCTGATCATGGGTATTTTGTATTAGTTGCATTGTATTCCAGTGATGATCCATGAGATCTATTTGATGATTATTTCTCTGATTTCAACATATCAGTGTATTTCCTGCTTTTTCCATATAATACATGCTATAGAGATTGTGTTGGTTCCTTATATCGCATGCATCATATATACTATTCAAACCTTATTTATATGACACACACATGCAAAAATCACCAAGAAGGTTAAACAAGTAACTAAAACACATCTAGAAACCCCTAGAGTATCAGTTCAGAGAGTCTTGACACTAGTATAACAGTAAATATCCAKATCCACCGGATTTGGGATATTTCAATGGTATCAGAGCCTTCTTCCTACCAGCCTGTGAAGAAGTGCTTCGCATGACCCCATGATTCCGAGAATAGGTGCAGAATACCCAGAGGGAAGAGGAAATATTGGGGACGAGTACATTCAGTACCACAGAGGACATAGTAGAGACAGGAACAGAAGGTACTACACTCCCTTCCACACCCAGTCAGATACATAGCCAAAGTTAGAGGACATGGATCACATCAATTCTGACACAGAGGCAGATATAGAGAAGACTATGGGTGACAAGTGTGAGACACCATAGGGCAGGGCGAAAGGCCTTAAGACACATTCTGACAGTACGCAGGCCATATTGAATGACCTAGCCAGAGGAAAACAGGACATGATGAATTCCATAGCACCGATGGCCATCAACACACAGATGATCCAGCAAAGTTTGAGGATTATGGGTGCTAATGCCGCAAAAGGAGCAAGTGGGTCAGGAGGACACTAGGGAGGTGGGTTCATTGGATCCATTGGATCTCAGGGCAGAGCGAGTGGACATCCTTCACCTATATGTGCCTATACATCATCATGAGGATTCCTTGACCATTATATCTGCAGTTACAGGGGGACAACCGTTGGGACAACCAGGGCAAGAAGGAGGACAGATAGGTCAGGTGAAGACAATGCCACAGGACCAATTTAGAGAGTACATGAGAGATTATTTGTCACTGCGACCAAATTTCCATGCAAACATGAGTTTTCTAGACTATTGTTTGATCAGGTATCATAATAGACCTCGGGAGGCATAGAGGGGCAATGCACAAAATCAAAACATGGACTTCATTAAGAAAGAGGGAAAGATGAACATTCCTACTTTCGACGGGTCATCACGATGCTCAGCTCAGGCATGGGTACAAAAGCTTGACACATATTTCAAGCTCAACCCAATGACAAAGTTTGAAGCTATCATCTTCGCCACCTTTCACTTAGATGGGGAGGCCCACAAGTGGTGGTACCATGGGTTGGTGACCTTGGGTGACAACCACATTAATTCATACTTGGAATTCACCGAGAGGTTGATGGAGAGTTTTGACAGGAGAGATCCATAACTCCATTTCATAGATCTTACACAGTTGAGACAAACAGGGCTAATTGAGGCCTTCATCATAGAGTTCCAGTGGAAGGTAGTGGTTGTATCATATATTTCAGAGCATAGATTGATGATGTTGTTCACCGAGGCATTGTCAGAGCCATTGAGGGGATGGGTTAAGGCTTTTAAGACTCACACCCTGTAGGAGGCCATTGTGTGCACTTGAGACATGGGTGACTCAACACTGAAACCCAAAACCTTTACCAAACCCTTTGTACCACAGAGAGACAGGGATCATAAAAATCCTTAGAGGGAATGGAAGGGTAAGCCCAAGATGGATGATGACACCAGATGAGAGTTGATGAGGAAGAAKCTTTACTTCTCTTACAAAGACCCTTGGTTCCCAGGGCATAGATGCATGGGAAAGGGACAAATCCACTATATTGAGGTGGAATCAGGCAGTGAGGATCAGGATGAGKAGATTGGAGCACRSGAAGACAATGATTCAGAGGATGAGACTACACATGATCCAGAGCGACATACGAAAAAACCTCAGATATAGGCAGAGGCACAACCAAAGGAGGAGACAAAACCTCATAGAGAGGTGAAATGGGGAACCATACAAACCCTTTCTGGAGTACCCAGGTACAACACCCTCAGGCTCAAGAGCCTTGTACAGGGACAATGCATGACAACCTTAGTTGATGGTGGGGCCACCCACAATTTCATAGATGTGTCCTTAGTAGCCCGGAGGGGGTTACACACTGAGGAGTTTGAGGGGTTTCACGTGGCAGTAGCAGATGGATACACTATGACATGCTTGGACATGGTCCCATACCTAGAGGTCAAGCTAGGAAACTACACCCTAACAGATACCTTTTTTGTAGTTGAATTGTCAGATACAAATGAAGTGTTGGGGGTACAATGGCTATATTCATTGGGAGAGATTGGGCTCAACTATCAGATGTTGACCATAATTTTTAGAGATGTCAGTGGATCAAGAGTGGTATTAAGAGGTATGTCTATAGGAGCACCCAGGGTAGTATCAATGAATAGGATGGAGTGAATCTTCTGTCATGGTGATGTAGCATATGYAGTAGAGTGTCTGATCACCACCTGGAAGGATTCAAAGGGAAGAGAGMATTACCATCCACAGATCATAAATATTTTGAGTTAGTATGAGTCAGTGTTTGGGACGATACCACCAGGGAGACCACCAGATAGGGGGTTTGATCATATCATTGAGTTGGAGGCASGGGCTACACCGGTGATCACTACACCCTATAGGCACCCCAAGAGATTCAAGGATGAGATCGAGAAAGAAATCAAAGAATCAGTTGTGATGGGGCACATTCGGCCCATCACGAGTCATTTTTCTTCTTCAGTTGTTYTGGTACTGAAGAAACATGGCACATTGAGRATGTGCATTGACTACAGATCTCTCAATAAGAAAACAATCAAGAACAGGTACCCTTTCTGTGCATAGATGAGTTGATGGACGAGCTACATGGGGCAGTTTTCTTCTCCAAGATCGACCTGCGCTCAATATATCATCATATCATCATCAGAGAGCAAGACATAGAGAAGACAACATTAAGATGCCATTTTTGACATTTCGAGTTTTTGGTCATGTCATTTGGGTTGACCAATGCACTGACCACTTTTCAGTCTTCCATGAATCATATCTTCAAGGGACAGTTGAGTAAGTACATTTTGGTATTCTTCGATGACATATTGATTTACAGCAGGACATGGGATGAGTAGCTGGCACACTTGGAAGAGGTATTGGGCATTATGCAGGCACAGTCATTATATGCCAAGGAGTCCAAGTGTGAGTTCGGTATGAGAGAACTATTGTACTTGGGGAATATCATCAGTGAGCAGGGAGTACAGGTTCATTAGGAGAAGATCAGGGCCATTCTGGATTTTCCAACACCCAAGAACCTCACAAAGCTAAAGGGATTCTTTGGGTTATGTAGTTACTACAGGTGGATTGTTAGAGGATTTTCACAGTTGGGAGCACTTATCACATATCTAACCAAGAAGGGTGTTTTTCATTGGACAAATGAGTCACAAAAGACTTTTTATAAAATGAAGGAGGTTATGAGCACATGCCCTATTCTATCCCTTCCATATTTCTCTCAGTCGTTTGTCTTAGAGTGTGACGCATCATGGGTGGGGATTGGAGAAATATTGATGTAGGGAGGCCATCCCATTGTGTTTGAGAGAAGGAATCTCAATGATTTAGAGAGACTCTATTC
Organism: Picea mariana; assembly: GCA_032191745.1. NCBI lineage: Eukaryota > Viridiplantae > Streptophyta > Pinopsida > Pinales > Pinaceae > Picea > Picea mariana. Next base: position 147,021 of record JASDQU010101594.1, on the reverse strand, counting down.
GATTTACGGCAAGGAAATGTTGGCAATCATGCATGCCTTAACCAAATTCAGATAATATCTGGTGGGTAGAAAAATTGTAGTGAAGATTGATCACAACAGTCTCAAGTCTTTCCTGGATCAAAAAGACCTCAGTGAGAGACAACATAAGTGGGTTTCAAATATCCAAGCCTTTGAATTTGGCATTGATTATGTTAAAGGAAAAAGGAACGTCGTAGAAAATGCTTTGTCTAGGAGGCCAGCATGATGTTCAATGATGAATATTTTCACAGACTGGAAGGCACATTTGTTGGTGGAGTACTCCGAAACAAATTTTATTGTGAGGTATTGGATGGGAAGGTAGTTGATGATAGATAATGGGTGTTATACGATGTTATTTTCTACAAGGACTGGATCTACTTGGTTCCAAAATCTACCTTGAAAGGGAATATTCTGAAAGTGTGTCATGATTTGCCTATAGCCAGGCATCAGGGATACTTCAAAACTTACAGGAAGATCAGGGAGAGATTCTCGTGGAAGAGTATCGAGGATGATGTACTGAAACACATCTGGGAGTGCACGACTTGTCAGTGAAACAAGTCCGAGCAAACACACCCCGTGGGGTTACTTCAGCCCCTACCCATTCCGGAGAAGAAATGGGAGAGCATTTCTATGGACTTTATTACAGGTCTTCCTTGAGTGTAACGCAGGGACTGTATATTTGTAGTGGTCGAAAAACTAACCAAATTTGCACACTTCTTTTCCATACCCACGAACTACAAGGCCATACCGGTAGCAGAGATATTTTTCAGAGAGGTTTTTTGGTTGTGTGGTTTACCCAAGTAGATATTCAATGATAGATATGGGTGCTTCATCAACGCGTTTTGGCAGGAGCTCTTCCAGTTGGTGGGCACAGACTTAGTCACGAGTACTAGCTACCACCCACAGACAGATGGATAGACAAAAATTGTCAAAAAATGGGTGGATGGGTATCTGATAAATTATGTGGGGGGGCAACAACACACATGGGTGAGATGGTTGCACATGGGTGAGTATTGTTACAACACAACTTACCACATGTCTATCAGGATGTCATCGTTTAGATAATTATATGGATACAATGCACCCTCTTTTGTGGAGACTGTGTTTGGGTATAGCAGGGTCTTGGGGGTCAATAACTGGGTTGAGGAGAGTTAGAGGATTCTACGGGCGGTAAAAGAGAACTTACAGGAAGCTCAGAACCAACAAAATATCTATGCAGACAGGCAGAGGATAGAGCGCAGTTTCGAGGTAGGGGACTTGGTTTTTCTGCGATTACAACTATACAAACAATCTTCCTTGAAAAGAAGTGGGGCAGAGAAGCTAAAGCCTAGGTTCTATGGACCGTATATAGTCAACAGGAAGGTAGGAGAAGTGGCCTATGAGCTAGAGCTACCGGAGGGTATCAAGATTCACAACGTGTTCCATGTTTCTTTCCTTAAAAAGGAAGTGGGACAACAAGTTAGCATTTCAGAGGAGTTTCCACCCTTGGATGAGGAGGGTCAGTTGGAGCTAGTACCAGAGGAGGTGCTAGAGATGAGAGAGCACAGATTACGGAGCAGGGTCATTAGGGAGTGCTTGGTCATATGGAGTGGAATTCCAATGGAGGATGCCACATGGGAGGGAGAGCATATATTGCAGCACCCAGGATTGATGTTGCTTGAGGACAAGCAATATTGGGAAGGGAGGACTGTGATGTCTCGTTCCTAAGAGTAGGCCAGCAGGGAGTGAATTAGTAGTCTATCTATTCCCGTAGACTATATTAAGGCACAAACATGGAATAGGGGGACAAGTAAGGGTGAATAAATGGCTAAACTATGAATTAATCCAAAAAACATAGGAAAAGTCACTTAAGCTAAAGTCAAGGGAGAAATAGAAGAAAAAGGTGTTGAGGGGGGACTTAATTAATTAATCACTCGACTTAGGAGTAAAAGCACCTAGCTTAAGTGATGTCAATGAAGAATTAGAACGGGGAAGATATAAAAGGAGGAATTCGACCTAATTCCTCATTATGTTATGATTTTGAGTTGAGAACAGGTTCTAGAGGAGGAAGTCAACCTCTTTGATGTTTTGTGGATTTATGGAGGAAACCACCACCCAGATCAGTTTCGATGTTGGAATACACACCCTAGCCTATCGGAGATACCATCCAAGTATTTCACCATGCTAGATTAGGAGTATACAGATCCAGTTCACAGTTTTTGCAGCGTAGCCAGTGAGGGTGCAAGGGTTAGAGAGAGTTTTGTGTAGCTGGATGAGACTAGTGATTATCTCGTTATATCCTTCCGACCCAGTTGAGAGGAATCCAAGGCGCTTCTTTTGAGCCATCATTCATCATATTCTGATGGTGGAATATTACAAGGCACATCAGACAACCAAGAAGTGTGCAACTCTTGAGGAGGGACATTTGGGTTTCTAGGGGGCTTTCTAGATCAATTCCAGGGAAATAATTTTGACCCAGTATAGAGGAGTCTAGAGTGCACATTTCGAGACAAATATTAGTGGATTTCATCATTGGAATCACCAGAGCACATTGTCAGAGCCTAAGAGGTGTGCAACCCCTGGGAGATACCATCTGGGGTTCATCCAGAGCTTCAGTGAGTCGATCTTCAGTCTGAAATTTATCAGGAGGATCCTAGAGGCCAACGCGCTCATTTTGGAACAATTTTAATTTCAATCGGTTGAGTATAGCCACCAAGGCGAGTTTATCCATCATTTGTAGTAGTTGCGATGAGTTTTTGGAGCTGCATGTTGTCAAACTATCCATGCATGTGTAGATCTATCCACATATTTTGATCACAGGTATTTTGTATTAGTTGCATTGTATTCCAGTGATGATCCATGAGATCTAGATGATGATTATTTCTCTGCTTTCAACATATCAGTGTATTTCCTGCTTTTTCCATATAATACATGCTATAGAGATTGTGTTGGTTCCTTATATTGCATACATCATATATATTGTTCAAACCTTATTTATATGACACACACATGAAAAAATCACCAAGTAGGTTAAACAAGTAACTAAAATGCATCCAAAAACCCCCAAAGTATCAGTTCAGAGAGTCTTGACATTAGTATAGCAGTAAATATTTAGATCCACTGGATTTGGGATATTTCATAAATACCCCCATATTGATCTCAATACTTTGTCACTTCCATGAACAATTTATGGTACCTCCATCTGCAATCATTACTTGAAATTCTAGTGCTGGATATACAAAGCAATTGAGAACTTTCGCTAATTTGCAATTAATGAAGTTATGGGTACTACCTGAATCAATCAACAATATTACCTTTTTTCTTTTTGATATATCCTTCTATATTGAGTGTTAAGAATTCCTTACAACAATTATTGGAGTAGGTATTCATAAGTCCATGTACTTCACCTTAGGGGTTTCCCATCATCATAGTATGCAAGAGATTGAACATGGAGGATGTGTATCAACTATATATCTCTTTATAAGTTTACCCTCAAGAATCAGTAACCATGTCCCAAATTAATTATTTGTTGGACTAGTTGCAATGTGCAAAGTACTTCACCAAACTAGATCTCAAATCAAGACACCACCAAGGTTGAGTCAAAGAAGAATATCCCTGGAAGATAGGCCTCAAGACAAGGCCATGTATATAATATTTTGGTTTAGGTAACTCTAGATACTTTTATATGTTTAACGAATTATGCATCCTATATTGATTCATTTGTAATAGTGTAATTGGATGATTGTATTGATTTCGAGTTCTAACTTGGA
>JASDQU010101594.1:120906-143204 GCA_032191745.1 Picea mariana | reverse complement strand
TGCAATGTGCAAAGTACTTCACCAAACTAGATCTCAAATCAAGACACCACCAAGGTTGAGTCAAAGAAGAATATCCCTGGAAGATAGGCCTCAAGACAAGGCCATGTATAAAATATTTTGGTTTAGGTAACTCTAGATACTTTTATATGTTTAACGAATTATGCATCCTATATTGATTCATTTGTAATAGTGTAATTGGATGATTGTATTGATTTCGAGTTCTAACTTGGAAGAGCATACCTCACATTTGAGGTGTTAAAGACACAAAGGAAACATAATTTGCTAGTAGACATAAATAAATGTGATTTCTCCAAGCAATCCATAGTGTACTTCGAGTATGTGATTGGAGGAGGTAAAATCAATTTTGATCTAACAAATATGGAGTCCATTCTCAAATGGCCAACTCCTACTAATGTAACTTAAATAAGAAGTTTTGTGGGAGAGGCAAGATACCCCCCCAAGCTAGGGGTAACTAAGGAGATGATGTCTCGAAGCCCATAGGTAGAAGGCATGGAGTGTCGAGAGCAAGATGACCATTTGAGCACACATTGAGTAAACAAAGCCTCTCCTCTCCACCACATGTCATCATTCATCGAAAACAACATGGTAGTGTCCACCACACAAGCTTGGTCCATAGAGGACAACAAGTATTTATTCATGAGGTAACAAGTTTGGTCTCGTGGTAAGTGTCACNCAAATGGCCAACTCCTACTAATGTAACTTAAATAAGAAGTTTTGTGGGGGAGGCAAGATACCCCCCCAAGCTAGGGGTAGCTAAGGAGATGATGTCTCGAAGCCCATAGGTAGAAGGCATGGAGTGTCGAGAGCAAGATGACCATTTGAGCACACATTGAGTAAACAAAGCCTCTCCTCTCCACCACATGTCATCATTCATCGACAACAACATGGTAGTGTCCACCACACAAGCTTGGTCCATAGAGGACAACAAGTATTTATTCATGAGGTAACAAGTTTGGTCTCGTGGTAAGTGTCACTTTAATAATTGAAGCAATTGAGAATGTTGTAAAGAGTCATTTATTGACTATGAGAACGTTTTCTTGGAATTATACCTTTTTCCTTATTTCACCTTGGTGGTTGACATGGTTTCCTAGTAAGTGGGTCACCCTCGAGAAAAGTGTTTCTACTAGGGGGTCTCCTTGAAGGGTCATTGTACCATTCCCGCACATACCTACCACTTTCCACACATATTCCCTTCTGATTCCTCATCTTTTTGGATTTAGGGCTTATTGACTCCAAGAAGGGATTGTACCTTATTTCATGGGAACAAGGGGATAAAGGCCTAGAGGTGTTGTAGCTGGAAAAAGATAAAAGCCGTAAATTATCATCTAGATGTTTTCCCTAAGGTCCTAAGAGAAATGAAACGCTTCTCCATAAAAAATCAAGGACCTATAAAAAAGAAAACACATAACTAATAAATGTTCCACTTGTTGGGGGAATGCATTTGTGGTGTCTTTTAATTTCCAGTGCATATGGCACTCAATGTGTTCCTAAATTCAAGTGGAATTGTGGTTCTATTTTCTTTCCATTGCACATAACACTCAATGTTTGGACCATAATAAATTAATGGCAAATAAAATGGCTTGGAAAAATGGTACATTGCAAACGAGGGATGCAACACACCCCTCACAAAGGCACCCATAAATGAGACAATATGAACCCTTGATATGTCAATAGCCCCATGCCCAAAAGTCATACCCCCATCCACCTCATATTCACTATATGACTTATAAAAGGTCTTCTTGGGAAACACTCCTTGACTTGGATATTGGCCTACCCAATAGGGCACCATGACAACCCTCGCATACTTAAATTTGGCAAATTTTATAAGTTCTTTGAGCATTTGTTTAGTTTGAAAAGGGGGGATTTTATGCACATGTTTGGGTGGTTATTTTATTAAATGTGGCTTACTTGGCATGATACATGTGACTCGTGGACCCTTGGAGGTTGTATTTGTTTGTCTTTGTAGGACCTTTACAAGTGAAAGCTATCCATGAAGGAATTATGCCATTTTGACCTTCATGGGGGCTTGAGAACCCCTTAGGATGAATGACATACCCCACAAGTTAGGCAGAGCACCCCAAAGCTCTTGTGCACATAAGGTGATGAACGTTTCCTTTGGAGGCACTTTGACAACACTGGAGAATGACATTGTATGCCATTGCACCTGGATGTTGGCCTTTCGAGGCATAGGACATCACCTTCTAAGCCTTTGGCGTCATTTGAAGGCTAGGGTTTGGTGGGCTTGATTGTTTTGCAGGTGATTGATGTGGTTTCAAGGAAGGAGACACATGGAATCACACTAGCACGTGACATCTTGACACTTGGTCTTTGGAGGCCCAGCAATCTGCATTTTTAGGCTCAACATTTCACTTTTAGGCCCTACTTCATCCTTTTAGGGAACGACATCACCCTTTTTAGGGTTTTACTTAATGTAATTTTTATATTTGCAAAGTGTAAGAGAAAATAAAAGGGGGTAGGCCCTCTTTTAATTTTATGTTGACAATTTTATGTGGACAAATTAGTTTATATGGTCTCATATAAATAAAGGCCGCCTCTTTTTCATTTTCATAACTCATCACTTGAAAATTACATAACTCTTGGACTGAAATTTTTGCCCCCCTTGGGAAATTCACTATCTCTTGTCTCTTGTGAAAAATGGATGGAACACATGTCTATTGGTGGAATAAAAGTTAACGACTTCTCTTGGATGCTTGTTCTTGGCAATTTGGTGAAATGTCCTTGATAAGTAAGGGTTTTGCATGCTATATCTTGGATTAGGTAAGGAATTTTTACAATTTTGTGTGTTTCTTCTTTATTTCAAGGTCATTTTGTCAAACCCTTGGAGTAGTATAAGGGAATTCACCCTCCATCAAGGAATTTCATTCTATTGTTATTGAAAAGGCTTAAGGATTTCTACGAGTAAAAAGGCTTACACCCTTGTAGCAAGACCTTACTAAGGTTTGTTTTCTCTAGGGAGTGAAAAGGCTTACACCCCTAGAAGAGTAATAAACCCTAGATTAACTTGGTTGTGACCAAGAAAGAGACTCCATAACCTAATAGATAAGGCACTAATTGCATTGGGGATTGAATATTGTTGCATTGTTAAACATGAATTTTAAGAGTTTGAATTGTTTAAGGTTAAATGTAAATTTTACATTATTTAAGCTATATCCAGCCCTAGGGGCATCTTGATTTTCTAAGTGATTGAGTTGTCGTAATAAGAATTAAGCTACAAACATTAGGGCTACAACAAACTCACTCTCTCTTACTCTTTTCCAACTTTTCTACCATTGAAATTTACTTGTAAGCTATGATAATTGATCTATTGTTTACGAGATATTGTTTGGGTGCCTTACTTGTTGATTTTATTGCGCTAGAGCTTGTTGTTGTAGAAAAAAATTTCTACAACCATTGGGTTKTCATAAATATTTGTTGATAACATTCATTAACAACCCTTATGTGTCATCAAAGTCTTGGTCTATCCATTGGAATATTGTGTGATATTTGCAAGCTTTATTTTCCAACATCATACACTTGATTTTGATGCTTTAACTTGTAGCTGTTATAATTTMTTCATTTCTGATATATATTTCCATACTGCTGCAATTTTGGGACAGAAAGATTTATTGTTGATTCCCCATTAGTTTTGAGGCTTATATCATCATATAATTTCTTGTTTTGGATTCTCTAACATTGTTTTGTAGGTACACAACCTTGGCAATCACTTACCAACTCCAAAGACTCTTTCCCCAAGCCTAAAGTATTTATTTAACCTTGACCTATAGGGGTGTTCTCTAGATCCTTGCTTCTTCCTTTGTAATCCCCCTAGGGTCACCTGGGAAGCCTCCCTTGTGTTGGACTTTTCCTTCACTAAAATGAGGGGATACCTATTGAGGTGACAGTAATAGGTGTCCCAAGTTGTGTCACACATTTGTTGTTTGGGTTGGGTTTTTCCAAACTACAAATTGTAAGACAACATTTTTTGCGTCGTTGTCGAGGAGGATTTTGAATCTTTTCCGACCCATAATGACACTTGGAAATTCTATCCCAAAGCTTTTACCCATAGCTTCTCGTGCAACTCCATTTGAGGGAAGTTCCCTTTTCACCTTTGATGAACTTCATACAAATTTATCTGGCGACTCCATTGAGGAAAAATACCCTCTCCTTTTTCAATGAAACTTGAGCTCATCTGGAAACTCCATTGAAGTGTCATTTCAAACAATGGAATTATGGCACCCTAGGATGAACCCTTGCCTATAACTTACCGTATTTCAAGGTCACTTTTATAGGTGGAAGAGAAAAAATTTGTTGATGAAGTTGTTAAGCATATGATAAATCTTATAAGGGAATTGTCCCAAGAATGTACTGAAGAAAAACTTCATGAATTGCCTCTTACTGAAGAGAAAGTGTTGAAATATTGTAACTGCAAAGAGTATTCTATTTATTATTGAGTCATTATTAATTAGATCGATCCCCTTTTGTGGATTGATCATGTCAGGCATTATAAATGACCAAATCCCCTTTTGTGGATTGGTCAATCCCTAATTATATTATGCTAATTAAGAAGTCGGCCCCCAGGCCTAATTAAAGTGGTTTTAACCACTAAGAAAGGAAGTCGGCCCTGCCTAGTGAAAAGACACCTTTCTAGCGCCTGCCATCCAGTATAAATAAAGGAGGCTAGCACCTCATTTKTTCACTCACGTATCTCACTCATCTAATGCACAAGTTTGAAGGAAGTTGCGGTTACCAGTTGCTAGAAGAAGGAAGAGAGAGGGGCATTGCTCAGTCTTGGATATTCTCTAGTGTTTTGGGTTGTTGTCTTGGCATTGTATTGGCTATCTATATTAAGGAAGMTTTTKTTGGGTTTTCTCCCGCACGAGGGTTTCCCAGGATAAATGTTGTGTATCTTGTGATTGTATTTCTYTCGGTGATCCTACCTATGCTATGGTTATCTAGTAAATTGAAAAGAAACTTAACAACAACTCTAAAACTTAACAGAAATCCCCTACGCATGAAGAGACGATTGAAGAAAAAATCTGTGAAGAAAGTTACCAAGAAGACCCCGATGAAATTTCTCATGTTGAAGACCCAAACGAGACATTGGAAGATGAAATTGTCCAACCTTCAGATACAGTTGACAATCATATTAATGATTTCATGTGTGTTTGGAAGCGTGGATGGGATATTGGTTGTTTTGATTCTGATGGAGATCCCATCTATGACATTGAGGGAAACTTACAAATAAGAAATGTGGAAGCTTGTCCTTTGGAAGGTTTTTTTTTCATACATGGACAATCAAGATATTTGGCAGCTTAGTGATGATATGACCATAGACCTTTTTTAGCCACTAGAGGATGGTTTATTTAAGTCCAATTATGTTGATTCCCAACCATACCTTGGGGACCATCCCTGTGAGGAGTCAGAACTATTATTTGATGAATATTCTCAACCATCTTTGTGCTTGAATTTTTATGGACATGAGACCCTGGTCAGCCCGGAACAATCATAGACTCACACTACCTAGGAGAAGTGTTTTCATCCTGGGGATTTTTACAAGGATTTGCAGATGAAGAGGAAACATGTTTTGAGTGTGGAGAAATATCCTTTCTCTACACTTGAGGTTGTCCCTTATCTCATATTTTCCACTCTGGGAAATCATAGATTCTTTTTGGTATCTCTTATCTCCTCTTAGTATTCGGGAAGCAGTAGTCATGTTAATGAAGAAGAAGATAATAAATCATCTATATGTGGCAAACTTATTCAGAGATGGACGGATCAAGCTTGTGGCTATTCTTTCCAGAATGATTTTCTCCCTCCCACCCACCTCCATGAGTTTCTTCCTATGATTGATCGCATGTTTATTTATGCTCATGATTATTATATGTTTAACTTGTCTTTGTTGTATTACATAATTAAGCACATGGGGAGATACCTCGATGAGATGATCAATTCGTTGCATTAGCTATACAATTTCACCTGACATCTTTAGGACTTGATTTCTACGGGGCTAGGGCCCCAGATAAGTAGGTAGGTCATTTGATTTCTTGCATTTGTGTTTGTGTGTTCATCCTAATGTAGTTGCATTTGATTTCATGTTTTGATTAACATATTGTTATGCATAGTTGTTGTGGTACATTTGATTGAAACATATTACATGTTAGTTAGATGTTTTTGAAAAATGCACAATTTTATTTTTAAGGAATAGTTGTCAATTTTGAATTTTTGAAGTTTTGATTATATGAACAACTGTTGAGCAAGCCACCCCTCGATGCTCTAATATATTTCTTGAGTATGTGTAGGAACATGTCTTACGAAGAGATGTTGACATTCTTATTTACTCTACAATGAGCACATGTCCCCATCTAGAAGCCAAATGTTACCCCCCCAAGCTAGGGATAACTAAGGAGATGATGTCTTGAGGTCCGCGGGTAGAAGACATGGAGTCTTGAGAGATAGATGACTAGTTAATCCCAGATTGAGTAGATAGATACCCTCCTCTCCACCACACATCACCATTCATTGACAACATCATGGCAGTGTCCACCACACCAACTTGGCCCATAGAGGAAACCAAGTCCTTCTTCATGAGGTAACAAGTCTGGTCTCATGATAAGTGCCACTTTAATAATTCAAGCATTTGAGCATGTTGCAAAGAGTCCTTTCTTGATTATGAAAATGTTTTCTTGTAAATTATACATTTTTCCTTATTTCACCTTGGTGATTGACATGGTTTCTTATTAAGTGGGTCATCCTCTGAAAAAGGGTTGCTACTATGGGGTATCCTTGAAGGGTCATCGTACCATTCCCGCACATACATACCACTTTCCACACCTATTCCATTTTTTTCCCTCATCCTTTGGATTTATGGGCTTATTGACCCCAAGAAGGGAGTGTACCTCATTTCATGGGAAGAAGGGGCTAAAGGCCCAGAGGTGTTGTAGATGGAAAAATATAAAATCCATAAATTATCCTCTAGATCCTTTCCCTAAGTTCCCGAGAGTAATGAAACGCTTCTCCATAAAAAATCAAGGACCTTTGAAAAAGAAAATACATAACCAATAAATTTCCCACATGTTGGGGGAATGCATTTGCGGTGTCTTTTAATTTCCAGTGCATATGGCACTCAATGTGTTCTTAACTTCAAGTGGCATTATGGTGCTCTTTAATTCCATTGCACATAGCACTCAATGTTTGAGTCATAATAAATTAATGGCAAATAAAAGTCTTGGAAAAATGTTGCATTCCAAATGACCGATGCAACACATCCCCCGCGAAGGCACCCATAAATTAGACTATACGAACCCTTGATATGTCAAGAACCCCATGCCCAAAATCCATACCCCCATCCACCTCATATTCACTACATGACTTAGAAAGGGTCTTCTTGGGAAACACTCCTTGACTTGGGGATTGGCCTACCCAATAGGGCACCATGACAACCCTCCCATACTTAAATTTGGAAAATTTTATAAGGTCTTTGAGCATTTGTTTAGTTTGAAAATAAGAGATTTCATGCACATGTTTGGGTAGTTCTTTTCTTAAATGTGGCTTACTTGGAATGACACATTTGACTTGTGGACCCTTGGAGGGCATATTTTTTTGTCTTTGCAAGACCTTTCCAGGTGAAATATATCCATGAAGGAATTATGCCATTTTTACCTTCATGGGAGGTTGAGAACCCCTAGGATGGACACCATACCCCATAGGATGGGCAGAGCACCCCGCATCTCTTGTGCACATAATATGATGAATGTTTCCTTTGGAGGTTTTATCCCCCACTTTTAGGGATAACTAGGAGATTATGTCTCGAGGCCCACAAGTCCTAGACATGGAGTACCAAAAGCCAGATCAGCTTGAGCATGGCCCTGGAGGGTCCATATTTTCTCCTTTTCAGCACCTCCACTGTGTCAGTAACAACAACATCCATCACCTTCGGCTTGTTCCTGTATCAGAGATTGTTCTTGCTCCATGAGGTAATGAGTCCGGGTATCATGGTATGTGTCACTCTGATCCTCAAAACCTTTGAATATGTGCATTTAATTCCTTTTAATTCTAACAAATGCTTGGATCTTATACTTGTCCACTTGACCATGTTTGGGGGGAGTGACATGAGGCCCTAGTAAGCCTGTGCCCATAGGTTTTGAGTTGACACTGGGGGGATTTCTGAAAATTCATCCTCTTCTCCCGTCATATTACCACTTTTTCATATTGCTTCCCGCTCATACACTCCATTACACTGGTCTGGGCATTGGGTTGGCCAATCATTTAAGGGTTGCATCTTGCCTTGTGAGAAGAAGAGGCTAAAGGCCCAAAAGGTAAAAGAAAGTTGGCAAAAGATAAAAGCCTAAAAAATAAAACCTCGAGATGCTTCACCCAGGGATCCCCGAGAAAGCAGTAAAAACATTCTTAGCAAGAAACAATAGGGACCCAATAAAAATAATAAAACAATACCTAGTCAGAGGATAGGGGGTCTCATCATGAGCCATCCTATTAGGTCCATGGGTACCTATCAGTATGACACTACTAGCAACTAGTTATCACGCCATGGTAGTGGCTCTTGGTTGCATGGCCAAGAGAAAGGGGTCCTCATCACAAGCCATCCTTCTCATTTCTGTGAAAGTACTTGTGGGTAACACTGCCAGCACTGGTCACCACGTTAGGGTAGTGTCCCCTGATTAGCCTCTTGAAAGAAAAAAGCAATAAAAAAATTAGAATAAAATGGCATGAATGGGCTTGGAAACAATTGCATCTAGGACAGGTGCAGCTCACCTTCTACAAAGGCACACACAGGTAAAGCCTTGCATTTCCCTGCTTTCATTGCACCCCTTGTCAGGACATCCCTTATCCACCTCACCAACTTACATGACTTGGATTTAATCTCTTCTGGAAACAACCCTTTTCCAATGGATACTAAGCCCAATAGGATTCCATGTCACTTTCTCCAAACTTGTATTGCAAACTTGTATAATATATTTGAGCACTTGAATGGGGTAATATGGGTTTTATGCACATGCTTAATAATATTGATGATGAGATGTGATTGACATTGCTATGATCCCTGTGAATTATGAGCCCATGGAGGGAATAGTTGTTGATGTGCAGGATCATGCCTGATGGACAACTACTGCATTGGACAGGTACACATGGGGAGCTGATTAGTTCGGACCTCCATGGGGCTGAAGAGCCCACCAGATGAATGTTGAGACTCCAGCAGGGAGCAGAGAGATGACAAAGGGGTTTGCACCAGAGAAGAGGAGGATGTTCCACAGAGGCACCCTGGCAGAGCCTTACCTAGGGGGGTTGAGCCCTCTCCACAAGAACGTTGGCCTTGGAAGGCCCATGACGTCACCCAACATGCCCATGACGTCATCCATCATTATGGATGTCTTGGGGAGACAGTTATAGCAGTGTGGCACATGTGGCAGCTTGGAGAAGCCCAAGGAGGGCTAACGTTTTTCTCCAGGAGGCTGAATTTTCCCTAGAAAGGGCTAACGTCACCCTAGAAAGGGGATGATGTCTCACTTTTCTTGATTAGGGTTTAATTTTAAACATTTAATGTAAAAAAATATGATTTTGGTATTTTGGCCTTGTTGGCCTTTTAATGACCTATTTTTTAATAAAGGTCATTAGTATGCTATATATTTAGGGTTTTTACCTTCATATTTTCATCATCTTTCACTCACACATTAGTGAGGTCTGAAATTTGCACCCTTCTTAGGGTTTTTGGCTGAAATTTTGAGGTGCACTTGTTGAAGGAAGACATTTCTTAGTATTTTTGGCATTTCTCTTGGTGGAAGGTGTTACAACTAGGGTTTTGCTACATGGTTTCTTGGTTTATGTAAGTGAATTTCTGCAAACACTTCTTAATTGAATGGTTTTAGTTCTATTTACATGCATATGTTATTATAATTTGTTGAATCAAACCCTAGGTGACAAGCACTAGTTAATGTCCTTGACTCATGTCCCCACTAAGATTTTAATCCATTTGATTTGCATGAAGAAGATAGAGCCTTGCCATAGCAACACTCTATCCTTTCTTCTAGCCTAGTTGTTTTACTCTTGTTGTTGAGCTAAGAAGGATAAAAACGCACCAAGGCCTAGGGTTTCTACATCTGGTGAGTCGTTTTCCCTAGGGTTTTCCTAGTAAAGCCTTGCTTTAGCAACACATTACTTACAAATCGTCTTGTCTTAGTTTTTATCGACCATTATTCAAGCTAGGAGTTTATTATTGCCATTAAGCTAAAGAAGGAGGAGAGAGCACTAAGGCCTTGGGTTTCTACACCTTAGTGAGACTCTTTCCCCTAGGGTTTTGTTGTTGAGGCCTTGCTTTAGCAACACCTCAACACTAAACCCTCTTGTCTTTGGTCTTTCACTATCACTTAGTCCTTCAGCCTTTGTGTTCTCTTTTGACTCCATTTTCCCTAGTAGCGCACTAGTCTAAGACCTCTTGCATTGAGTAACTTGATCACAAACAAACCTCTAAACTTTGAAAAAACCCTAACCCTTACTAACCCTGGCCTAGACTAATCCTACTAACTCTATTGCTATCGTCACCTTTTATTGCCATAAACACCTTTGTGCAGCTTTTTTTTTACTTCTAAAGAAATTGAATGATTGGTTAAGGCATTTGCTTATAAAGTGTTGATAGTGTTACATTGAATGACAAGGTTTTCTTTAGCATTTATTGAGAAGTGATATTGTAATCATTTCTATTGTACAAACATTGATTTACTTCGTCAATATTATTTCTCAATTGCTTATTATCATAAAATTCATTGATTATATGAAGTACTAACCAGCAAGCAAGCTTGCACATGCAGTTTCTTTGTTGCTTTGTCTCAAGCAGGTACTCTTCTTGTTTATTACTTCCAGTTATCTTTTATCTTCATTGGCTATTAAGCCAGACTTTCTGATCAGGTGGTGACTTGTGAGGGGGAATATTATCACTTAGCCTTTCTAAGCCTTTTTCCTTCTCAAAACCCCAGGTCACTGGGGATGTCTCCCCTGGGCCTTACCTCCCTAAATAGAAAGAACCTTCCCATTGAGGTGACAGTGGTGGGATTGGTTCAGTTATGCTAGTTTGACCTCCTTTCATCTGTCTATCATCCTATCTACAAACTGTGTGACAACAGGAGGCACTTTGACAGCACTAGAGGATGACATTGTATCCCATTGCACCTTGACATTGGCCTTTAGAGGCCTAGGACGTCACCTTCTAAGACTTTGACATCATTTGGAGGCCTAGGATGTCACCTTCTAAGACTTTGACATCATTTGACATYATTTGAAGGAAGGAGATGCATGGGATAAAACTCTAGAACATGACAACTTGACACTTGGTCTTTGGAKTCCCAACGCTATTCTTTTGAGGTTCAATGTCTCACTTTTAAGCCATGTGTCACCCTTCTAGGGCATGATGTCACCCTTTTTAGGGTTTTACTTAATGTAATTTTTATATTTTCAAAGTGTAAGAGAACATAAAAGGGGGTTGGCCCTATTTTAATTTGTTGTTGACAATTTTATGTGGACAAATTAATTTAGATGGTCTCATATAAATAGAGGCCATCTCTTTTTCATTTTCATAACTCATCACTTGAGAATTACATAACTCTTGGACTAAAATTTTCGCCCTCCTTGGGCAATTGCCTATCTCTTGTATCTTGTGAAAAATGGATGGAACACATGTCTATTGGTGGAATAAAGGATAACGACTTCTCTTGGATGCTTGTTCTTGACAATTTGGTGGAATATCCTTGATAAGTAAGGGTTTTTCATGCTATCTCTTGGATTAGGTAAGGAATTTCTGCAATTTTCTTTGTTTCTTCTTTATTTCAAGGTTATTTTATCAAACCCTTGGAGTAGTATAAGGGCATGCACCATCCATCAAGAAATTTTCTTCTATTGTTATTGAAAAGGCTTAAGGATTTCTACAAGAAGTAAAAAGGATTACACCCTTGTAGCAAGACCTTGTTAAGGTTTGTTTTCTCTAGGGAGTAAAAAGGGTAACACCCCTAGAAGAGTAATAAACCCTAGCTTAAATTGGTTGTGACTAGTAAAGAGACTCCATAAACCAATACATAAGGCACTAATTGCATCAGATGTTGAAGATTGTTGCATTGGTAAATGTGAATTTTAAGAGATTGAATTGTTTAAGGTTAGATCTAAACTTTACATGATTTAAGATATATTGTGCCCTAGGGGCATCTTTATTTTCTAAGTGATTGAGATGTTGCAATAAAAATTAAGCTACAACCATTAGGGTTTCAGCAAACTCATTCTCTCTTACTCTTTACCATTTTTTCTACCGCTGAAATTTACTTGTAAGATGTTATAATTGATCTATCGTTTAAGAGCTATTGTTTGGGTGGCGTACTTGTTAAGTTTAGTGGCTAGAATTTGTTGTTGTAGAAAAACTTTTCTACAACCATTGGGATGTCATAAATACTTGTTGGTAACATTCATCAACAACCCTTATTTGTCATCAAAGTCTTGGTCTAATCATTGGAATACTATGTGCTATTTGCAAGCTTTATTTTCCAACATCATACACTTGATTTTGATGATTTAACTTTCAGCTGCTATAATTTCTTCATTTCTGATATATATTTCCATACTGCTACAATTTTGGGACATTAAGGTTTCTTGTTGATTCCCCATTGGTTTTGAGTCTTATATCATCATATATTATCTTTTTTTGGATTGTCTAACACTCTTTTGATGGTACCCAACCTTGGCAATCATTTCCCAACTCCAAAGACTCATTCCTCAAGCCTCAAGTCTCTATTTAACCTTGACCTATAGGGGTGTTATCTAGCTCCTTTATTCTCCCTTTTCAATCCCCCTAGGGTTACCCGAGAAGTCTCCCTTGTGTTGGACTTGTTCTTCACTAAAATGAGGGGGATATCTATTGAGGTGACAGTGATTGGTTTCCCAGTTGTGTCACACATTTGTTGCTTGGGTTAGGCTTTTCCCAAACTACAAATTGTGCAACAAAAATTCCCAATACCATTGAAAATTCATTGTATCAATTAATATTTCCTCACCACTCCACTTTATTAATCCAATGTCAAGAGTTTCTAGTGAGAGGAGAATAAAAAAATAAAATGTGTGATCAATCAATCCTTGATCCTAAAATTTCTCAATTTACATAGGCCTTTTGAAGTGGACACAAATGGAAGTGGTGTGCTATGAGAGTTGTTTTAATGCAATGGGGATAAGCCAATCTGCGATCATTTTGAGTTTTTCAATGAAGCACTACAAAACTATCATCCATATGACAAGGAACTACATGCCTCAGTGCAAGATGTCAATAAGTTGAAGAATTATTTGTTGGGAAAATAGAGCATCATCCATACTGATCATCATCCATTATAATATTTGAAAGCATAAAGCAAGCTTCACCAAGCAAAAAATTATAAATGGATGGGATATTTACAACAATTTCATCTCATTAACAAATACAAGAAGAGTAGTGCTAACAAGATAGTAGACATGTTATCAATACCATCAACACTAAAAAGTACACCTTTAGGAATTCTAGTGCACATGGAGACTTTCACCCATGAAGCATATAAAGAAGAGTAAATTGAATATTAGGACTCTTCAGAGATATTTCAATGTTTTCATGGTCAAAAAATCATGAACAATGAGACATCAAGGTTGATTACCATATCTAAGATAGGTTACTCTACAATTTGAGGAAAGTGTGTGTCCCTAAAGGAGAGAGAATACAACTTGTAAGAGTGGGTCATACCTCCAAAGTTAAAGATCATTCTAGTGTTGGGAAAATAATAGAAAAATTGCAAAGGTATGTGTGTTAACGTGGAATACAAGAAGAAGAAGCTAAGTTTATAAAAGGATATGATACTTTGTTTTACTACTAAGCCTAACAATAGGAATCAATGACTATACAATCCATTGGTAGTGCCTACAAGGCCATGGGAAAGTATATCCATGGACTTTGTTAGAGTTTTTTCAAGGACAAGGAAAGGGTGTGACTATTGTTTTGGTAGTTGGCATATTTGGTCAAATATGCATTGTAATGACTTGTAAACAAGCCATCAAAGGATGAGAACAACCCATCATGGGTCCAAGTGCACTTTTAGATACCATGGAGCATTAATTCTAACAAAGCTAGAATATTCCTCACTACTTTTTGGACTATATTGTGGGAGAGGAGAGAAGGAAAAAGCATCCAGTGATGCGTTGATGGTAAAAAATGCATTGATAAAATCAAGCATAACCATTCACATGCTTAGGAGAGATTGAAGGAATCACATGAAAAGTACAATTCTAGGGATGGCCAACACAAGATAGAGAATACATTCAAGTTGGGAGACCAAGTTTGGTTGCACATTAACTAAGAAAGGTTGCAAGTACCAAGAAATAAAATCAAGTCTTTGAGATATGGACCTTTGTGAATGTCTAAACAAGTAGGAAAGAATGCTTGCATACTAAGTCTATCTCCATACATGTGCATTTACTCTGGTAAATGTGGAAAACTGAAACTATATGAGACATCCATGCTCAATGAAGAAATTAAGGGGGAACTCTTACCTTCCATATAAGAATTTGTGCCAAATGCATAGTAAGAGTTAGCAAAAGTGTTAGACACACAAAATTAGATAAACATGGAATGCATTTATTAATCGATATGATACACATATATACACATTCAAATGATCTTTGGATTCGTCTTCCAAGGTCTCTTGGACTCCCTACGATCGTTACAATAACTTGAATCTTCATATTTTTTCAAGTTTGTAACCCTAACGGATTATATTACCAACATTCCCCCCCTAAATCTGAAGGGGTGTATGTGAGTCCAAGATGAGAGCTAAAATCTAAAAGTGGAAAACTAAAATCTAGAAGTGTTCAACTATTGATGGTTGAATGTACTCTCTGAATCTATTAGTTTTTTGGATGACCACAAACCGAATGATGATGGTCATTTAAGGAAGACCACAAACCAATCTAGTGGTTTAAGGATGACCAAAAACTATGGAACTTAGCTCTAGGCTCAATCGTTCCCAGAATTTTTCCTAGGTTAGCTAGAAGTTGAAGTTGATGTCTTCTGCTAATTGGAAGTGCTCTCGAATGTTGGTTTAAATATGACCATAAATTGTTTCGTAGTAGAAGTTGAAATTCTTCTACCAAGTGGAGGCTTAAGGGAAACCACAAACTATTGTCTAGAAGAAGCTGTAAGTCTTCTACTGAGTGGTGGTTTAAGGAAAACTACAAACCAATCACGCTCGCTTGCTACTACTTGATTAACGAGACTTCGAAACTTGAAGCCAGAATGTCAATCGTTTTGATGTTGTCCCCCTCTATCGGGTACAAGGTGAGAAGATGAAAATCCTTTCACTACAAGATGCATCAATGCTCGAGTACAAATTCTATGGTATGACTAAGATATGTTCTTGGCTATTGATGACCATCGCCAAAAATTCATCCGCCCATAGTGGTTCTTTACTCTTGTGGTTGTCTTTTGTTTGGAACACCTATTCACTGCAAGAGTAAAGAACCACTGATCTTCCACATGGCCAACTCACTGACAATGTTGGCATATCTGAATCTGCTCTTGAACTAGAGCAGGTGAATGTGAACCATCTTGTAGCAATCTGACACTCTGGAACTAGATCGGTTTGGTGTAATCCAGATTATGAAAGGTGACATCCTTTTCATATCTGATACCGGTTATGTGCTTGTTATTTATTATTTATTCCCGAGGTCTGATGATCCGCTTGGAAAGAGAAAGTTAAACATCATTTGTACTTGAATCTGGGGCTATCTCACTGAGTTGTTGTGATGCTAGTTGTTGGTCTGAATAGGCATCATCATCTTCATCATCTTTGAAAAGAGGGTTCTAAACAAGGACTAGTTCAGAATGTTGTCGAAGATTCTTTCGCTCAAGTGCATCGTGAAGAAGTCGAGTCTGAGTTTGCAACAGTGTTTCTTTGGCTTGTGTAACTCCCAAGCATGTTACAACGGATTGCAAATTTGCTTTGTCAGTGGTGACTGTATTGTCCACATAAGAGAGGATTAGAGTGTTAACAGTTTGTCTATTATCATCATCATCATAGCTCAGACCTCACGGGGTTTCTTGATTGTGGTGAATGTGACCTCGATGAGCTTTGAGTCTCTTGGTCTCTAGTCAATGAAAACTAGTCGATATCTATTTAATGAAAGACATACACATTGTTGATGCAAGTGAAAAAATACTTATAGGAATCCAAAGGAAACAAAAACTTCAACAAATTGTGCCTGAGAGAATGTTGCAGCAATGGAAATCCAATGTTCATGTTTTGTATTTATTGTTATTGTAGATTGGGTGAATTCAAGCACGTGCAGGAAGTCACTTAAGCAGAAACGCATGCATGGTGACTAGTTGAGAGGAAATCGCCAAGATGGTTATGCGCCAATGACAGTTAACATACACCCACATTGTTTGAAAACGCTCAAAACTCAAGTAGACCAATACACTGTATGCCATGTTTTTAACACTTCAGGAGATGAAAATAATACCCCAAGATTGGCTTTGAAAGTCCAGTCCAATTCTTGTTCTATTCGCTGCTCGCAACATGTAATGGAATGAGTTTAGAAAAGGTATCCAGATCGACCAATGACTAAAAGGACAGAAAACCCGATGCCAAATACCAAGACCATCGTGCCAAAATCATTCCAAAGTGTGCGCCATACGGTACAAGTTGAGGCAACAAATCGGTAACATTGTGCAGGAAATTGAATTATTGGCACAGTAGACAACAGCGTGCCAATGCCAATGGTTTCTCATTGTGGTTTCTCTATGAATGAGCTAGGGTTCCGCGTAGGTGCGTAAATGAGCGACTCGGGTCGTTCCATGCACAGTCGAGGGCGTAACTCAGGTCGAGGGTGTGAGACGAAGTCGCTCGAATTACTGGACGAGTGAATTGGGTTTCCTGGTGGTGCGCGTACAGTACTGGAACAAGGGAGGCGTGCGCTAAACTGATCCTTGGGCACCGGTTTCTTGTTTGGTATTTTCCCCCCACTGATATTTGCTTCTAACCTCTCATCCATCTACACGATTCCATCTTCTTTTCCTTTACCATAACGATTCCACTCAGTATCAACAATGCGGAGAATATCAAATGGTTTGGGATGTGTGAGAGTTAGGGTTTGAGCTATCACGCAACACTAGACGTTAGGGTTTGAGCTATCACTAACACCAGTCGTTAGGGTTTGAGCTAGAGAGAACAACGCAAGATAGACATGAGGTGGTACTGAGTTGAGCAGGCGAAAGGTTTTGGAAACTGAAACTCAGACTGGTAAAGAGAATTTACCAGAGCGCCAGAGGGCAGAGGGACCAGACTAGCAGGCAAAGAGAGACATTTTCACAAATGGACGTGCAAACTAGAAGGTGTTTTTTGCATGTTGGAATGAGCGCCCAGGATAGAATTGCAGATGGGCACCCAGAGAATCATTTCTGAGGGCAGGTGAACGTTCATGTACGTCAAAGAAAACGCCCAAGGGAATGAGGCATTTCTCAACAACTGACCGCTTGTTTCATGCCTAAAAATCAAGGTTCTGATATCACTAATAGACTTAAAAAAAAAATGTGGAATGCATTTATTAATAGATATGATGTACACATATATACATATTCAGTGGACCTTTGTATTCATCTTCCAAGGTCTCTTGGACTCCCTATGGTCATTATAATAACTTGACTCTTCATATTCCATCAAGTTCATAACCTTAACCAGTTAAGTTCCCAACAAAAAGATATGGCTTTTCAAAAGAAGACTAAAACAACTAGAAGGGGTCAGAAAGATTTTAGGCATCCTAGGTTATAATCACTAAGAAATCAAAGTGCTACTCCAAAATAAATTTGAGGAATTCCTCATCTCCTTCAAAATTAAATCTTTTGGGGACCAAAAGCCACTCAAGATGGGAAGGTATGATCCAATAATCCATATGGGATCATTATATCATTTTTCATCTATCTTGATGCTTTTAGAGTGGAAAACATTAGGGGAATCATCTTGCAGGGTCATTTGGAAAATTGGAGTTTGAAACCTTCTAAAGCCAGTTTGAGGCATCAAACGACATTTTTTGGCATCGAAACTTTCTTAACAATAGCTTGGACCCTATGACGCTATTCTACACATCAATACCTTTCCAACAGTGCAAAAATCATGTCAATCGGAGCTCGTATGCAACATTTATGTCTCTCACAAGTTGATCTACCATGTTGACCACCATGGTACAAGAGGATGCCACGTCATCCCCCATTACTCACACATATGGGGCTAGCCACGTATGGAATTTCAAGAAGATTTTAGAAGGTCCAAAACCTTATTACAATTGAGGGTTGAGGAACTCAAAACCATACCCCTAGATGGCTATCGGTCTATGTTAAATACTGAGCCACTAGGAGGAGAGGGGGTTCCATTATTTTGCATTGTATCTTGTTCCATAGATGAGAAAAACATGAGTAGTATTTTGTGATAATAACAAAGGAGGAGAGATTTTAAAGCAGCCATACAAGCCATAGTGTCAAAGGAAATTCCATAAAGAGTGCATCTTTCTTTGTACTTGCATTTGAAGAAAAGAGAACAAAGCGACCTCACCTTCTACCTGAGTTTTCTTCCATATTGGGTTTCCAAGGTTATATCTTGTGTTTATTTGTGGATGACGTGTGTGTATTTATTTATGTTATCTATTTTTCATATTTGAATTATTTCATACATTTTAAGCATAAAACTAGTAATCAAAGAGTTTGAGATCTAAAGGAAATTAACCTTTATAGTAAAGATTTAAATATTTTATTAGATTTGTTGCGACAAACTATCCGGTGGAACATCCACGACAGTTTACAGATCATATTGGTATCAGAGCATGTTTTTTGGGGGCATTTGTGGAAAGTTGCATGGATCCACAAATCAGTTTAAGAAGAAATTCATAAAACCGTAGCCATGGCTGACAAGTTTGTTCATAACAATCCTCGAGATCCACCAGAGGAGATATTTGCAAGGCTGGAAGAGAAAGTCACTGACATGTCTTGCAATATGTCCCTCCTCATGGCAACTCTAGCAAGGAAGCTTGGACCATTCATAGAAGTTCGAGTATCGAACTCAGAGATTGAATCAGACAGGAAATCAGGAGATAACGAAGACCCAAAAAAGAAGTCGCAAAATTATCCCAAGGAACAGTCAAGTTCTAGTGCCATAAACCCTTCACATCCCCTATTCAAGATGGAAGCGAAAGTGGACATAAAGACATTAAAACTAAATCATTGGTTGCAGCAACTAGAAGTTTATTTCAACATTTACCATATAAATTAATAACGAAAGATATCATTTGCCAGACTAAATTTAGAGGGCCATGCTTTAACCTACTGAGAAATCCATACATAAACACTTAGAATGGAGGGTGATTTGCCATTAACTAGGTGGGAGGACTTCAAAACCATCAACAAGTTCCCAATTCTACCCTATCGGGTATTTAGAGGACCAATGGATTCGGTGGCACTACTTTAGGAAAAAGCAAGGGAAGAGTGTACAGGAGTACACCATTGAATTCAAAAAGATGGTCATCGTGATGGGTATCTCTCCCAAGAACCTAGATATACTCCTCAAATATCTAGGGGATCTGCATAGCCATATACAAAAGAAAGTGATGTTTTTCGAGCCAAGGAAAGTGGACAAGGCATGTGTACATGCACAATATATGGAAAAAATAGGCCACGAGAAAGGGAAGTCAAGCGGTTCTAGCACAAAGAGCACCAGGAAGCTTCCAAGCAGGGGAAGAATAAGTGGAAAGTGGGAAAGGACAAGAGGATGGTATCCAATGCACACTAATGCAAGGATCCCAAAAACCATTGAAATCATTGCAATATTGATGGTCACGCTGAGGAAAATTGTTGGAAACTACATGCAGAATTGAACCTAAAGAACCACAAGAATGAAGCAAAAAAAAATAATCTTCTAGCCACGGATTCGAACAATCAAGATGAAAGAAGCGCCGATGTGGATGAGAACATTTTCTACACATCAATGCAGAAGGAGGTGAATCTGAGTAGCCGTTATCACCAAGAAGAGAAGGAGATAATCCACCACTTCCACATAAAGATTTGGGTCAAGAAGACCAAGATAGATGCTCTATTCGACTTTGGTTAACAGGATAATCTCATAGTAGTGGATATGGTCAATAATCTTGGATTGGAGGTTCATGATAATCCTAGCCCCTATCCATTAAATTGGGTAAACAAGGATGCAAAGATCAAGGTAACGAAACAATGCAAGATTAAATTTGTTGTAAGTGACGATTTTATTGATGAAGTGGAATTGGACATAGTACCCATTAACGTATGTGGAGTAGTGTTTGGAATCCCCTACATGTATATGAGGGATGCAATCTTCATGGGGAGAACCAACCAATATCAACTAGTCAAGGATGTGAAGTTCTACGTCATCGTCATCAACGTTCATTAAGGCAAGTCAATGATCTCATTGGTAAATGTCAATCAAGCCAAGAAATTGATTAGTTCCAGTAAGAAATATGGTTTACTCTTAGGAGAATCAAATTGAGGATGAGTCGATAAGAGTAAAGGAATCCCTAGAGGGGTGTACTAAAGAGTAGAAACATCAGTTGGAGAAGTTGCAACATAAATATAAAGGAGTGTTCTAGGAGCCTAAAGGGATGCCACTCAAGAGGGAAGTGGAGCACGAAATAGAATTATTGCTAGACTCCTCATTGTCGAATATTGGGCTTTATAGACAGTCCATTCTGGAAGAAAATGAAGTGAAGAAGCAGTTGCAACAACTATTGGAGCAAGGTGTGATTCGAACAAGCACATCACGTTGTGGATCACCTATTGTTAAGCCCTAATATTGGCTCATTGCCCCTTAATTGGGGCATATTATATTAGTAATGTTATTTTATTTATGTCATCTTTAGGCCATTAGTTGTAATTATACCTCCTAGTCTCCTATATATACCAAGGAGACATTTTCATTTTGAATCATCTTGTACTTCAACATTTAAGTGGGGTAAAAGGAGGTTTCCCCCTCGAAGAGGCTTATTATCTAAAATTATCTCTTTTTCAAGGCGTTGAGTACTTTTTCTGAGGTTTTTCTATNACCTCCTAGTCTCCTATATATACCAAGGAGACATTTTCATTTTGAATCATCTTGTACTTCAACATTTAAGTGGGGTAAAAGGAGGTTTCCCCCTTGAAGAGGCTTATTATCTAAAATTATCTCTTTTTCAAGGCGTTGAGTACTTTTTCTGAGGTTTTTCTATGCTATATAATATTTGGTTCTTAACATATGGTATCAGAGATCAAGGTCTTGGGGTTTCACTGCTACATCTGAGACACCTTGGAATTTTCGTTATAACTTTTTTTCTACAACGTTTCAGAAGGAAAATATTGGAGGATATTTAGTAGATGGATCAAGGTACGTTGGGTTAAAAATTCATCTCCTGAGGCCTTATGCTTTTGGAGATACAACTTGTACAAGATAGGGTTCTAGAATCATCTTCAACTGAGTCATTGCGGAATTTTCGCTATAAAAAAAATTTCTGTAACGTTTCAAACCCTAACTCCAGAGGCTATTTACAAAAATTAGTAAGCTATCAGTGGTAAAAATTTCAGCTTCTAGGTCATTTTAAATTTGTAGATACACCCTGTGTAAGATAGGGTATCTGACTAGTCCTATTGACTAGTTTCAAGAAGGTGTTCCAGGTAAAACAATCATAACTTATTCCTAGAGTATCCAAATTGAGTGGGACTAGTTTCATTGGATCGTGGAGAGTCTGTAGTATTTCTGGTGCAAGTTTCAGAATTTTATATCAATTATTTTGTGCGAAGCATGCTATATAAGTGAGATCTCCTGGGAAGGCCAAAAATCAGCAAGTTGTGGGGAAGTTACCATAAATTCAACTTGGCACATCCAATTTTGATCAGACCTATGGCATTGTAGAGAAGAAATATCAAAGAACTACATAAAAGAAATTTTCATACCCAGAAGGGTCGAACTTGGGAGATACAACAGAAGAAAGATTGTCTAGCAGAACCACCTCAAAATCAAGGTTCAAAAGTGACACTTGGCCAACATGCCACCCAAAAATGGAACTTCTACACCAAATAAGCCTCCAGACAATCCTACTTGGACTCTTGATGAAGGTGAAGAAATGCATAGGGACATAAATGATTTACAAAAGAAGATAGTAACAAAAGATGAACTACAAGAGATGATGGAGAGTTTAAAAGGGGAGATCATGGAAGTATTGAAAAA
>JASDQU010101594.1:100188-111993 GCA_032191745.1 Picea mariana | reverse complement strand
AGCCTCCACGGAGACCACCAACACCAGCAGGGACCCACCCACCACTAGCACCACAACCTCCTGAGCAGGCTAATGTACGAAAACCAACAAAGGGAAGAGTCATAGCGACCCTTTCTGGTGTTCCCAGGTATGACACCATATGGATCAGAGGGACTATTCAGGGACAGCAGGCAATCACCCTAATTGATGGTGGGGCCACCCACAACTTCATCGATGCTTCATTGGTATCGAGGCGAGCACTTCAAACAAAGGAGTTTGAGGGATTCGATGTTGCAGTAGCAGATGGCCATACAGTGGAGTGTTTAGATAGAGTCCCGGACTTGGAGATAAAGTTAGGTAACTACACCATGAGAGACACATTTTATGTAGTTGACCTATCAGACACGGATGTGGTGTTGGGATTCCAGTGGTTGATCACATTGGAAAAAATCACCACCAACTACCAAACCTTGGAGATGGGTTTCACGGATAGTGATGGGAAGAGGATCGTTCTAAGGGGCATGTCGACAGGAGCACCCAAGACAGTTTTGGCCAAGAGGATGGACAAGATCTTCAGGCATGGGGAGGTAGCATAGGTTGCAGAGTGTTTGATCACTACGCAGAAGGATTCAAAGGGTTGACAACATTATCAAACAGAGATCGGGAACTTGTTAGGAAGGCATTAGCAAGTCTTTGGTTCGATTCCACCAGGGAGACCACCTGACATAGGGTTTGAGCATACTATTGAGCTGGAGGAGGGGGCCAAACCCATGATCACACCACCCTATCATCATCCTAGGAGGTTCAAGGATGATATAGATAAAGTGATTAAGGAATTTCTCGCGATGGGATACATCAGACCTAGCAGTAGTCCATTCGTTTCTTCAGTTGTCTTAGTTCAAAGGAAGGATGGTACCATGAGGATTTGCATCGACTATCATGCCTTGCATAACAAAACCATCAAGAACCGGTATCATATCCCTCGCATCGATGAGTTGATGGATGAACTGCATGGGGAAGTTTTCTTCTCGAAGATTGATCTATGCTCTGGATATCATCAGACTAGCATCTCAGAGCAGGACATAGAGAAGACGAAATTCAGATGCCACTTTGGTCACTTTGAGTTCCCGGTTATGCCATTTGGGCTAAGGAATGCATCGGATACATTTTATTCTTGCATGAACCACATATTCAGGGAACAGTTGAGGAGATCATTGTTGGCTTTCTTCGACGACATCTTGGTCTATAGCAAGACATGGCAGGAGCATATGAGGTACTGAGCATCATGGAGACACAGTCATTATATGCCAAAGAGTCCAAGTGTGAGTTTGGTATGATAGAACTACTTTACTTGTGCCACATCATCAGTGCATAGGGGGTACAGGTGCACTCAAGGCCATTCTGGATTGGCCAACGCCTAGGAATGTGACAGAGTTGAGGAGCTTCTTTGGTCTATGCAGCTATTAAAAGCAGTTTGTCAAAGGTTTTTCTCAGCTTGGAGCACCACTTACAGATCTCACCTGTCATGGGGCTTTCATCTAGACCGATTCATAGAAATCCTTTGATCACATGAAGGAAGTCATGGGCACATGTCCAGTATTAGCATTGCCAGACTTCACTTTACCATTTGTATTAGAGTGTGATGTGTTCGACGAGGGTATCGTGGCAGTTTTGATGCAAGGAGGACACCCCATTGTGTTCGAGAGCAGGAAGCTCAGTCATCCCGAGAGGCCATACTCCATTTATGACAAGGAAATGTTGGAAATCATGCATGCCTTGACCAAATTCAAACAATATTTGGTGGGCAGCAAATCCATGGTCAAAATAGATCACAACATCTTAAAGTATGCCCTTGAGAAGAAGGACCTTAATGAGCGCCAACAGAAATGGGTGACAAAGGTGCATGCCTTCGACTTTGACATAGAGTACGTCAAGGGGAAGAATAACATTGTAGTCGATGCACTATCTAGGAGACCTGTGACATGTTCTTTGATGGAGGTTTCAGTGGATTGGAAATACCACTTGTTAGTGGAATATTCCAAGAAGAAGTTCACTTGTGATTTTTTGGATGGAAGTGTTCAAGATGACAAGTACACAGTCATTGACGATGTCATATTCTACAAGGACAGAGTCTACTTAGAACCAGATTCAGGACTCAAGAAGAAAATTCTAGTAGCAGTTTATGATTAACCACTGGCAGGCCATCAGGGGTTTTTCAAAACCTACAGGCAGATCAAAGAGAGGTTCTCCTAGAAGGGCCTCGAGCAAGACGTTATGAGGTACATCAGTGAGTGTGTGACTTGTCAGCAGAACAAGTCAGAGCATATGCTTTCAGTAGGGCTACTTCAAACCAATTTCCATTCCGAAGAAGAAATGGGAGAGAATATCGATGGACTTCATCACAGGCCTACCCAAGGTTTAGGGTAAGGACTACATATCTGTAGTGGTCGACAGATTGAACAAGTTTGCTCACTTCTATGCCATACCGACAAAGTACAACGTAGTTCAAACTTCAGGTAATTAAGTTATTCTTCAGGGAGGTCTTCAAACTTAATGGGTTGCTGAGGAACATCATCAGTGACAGGGAAAATCGGTTTATTGGTACATTCTAAAGGGAGTTGTTTATATTGGTGGGGACAGAGTTGACACCCAGCACTAGCTATCATCCTCATACATATTGGTAGATTGAGATAGTCAACAAGTGGGTTGAGGGGTATTTGAGGAACTATGTGGGTGGACAACAGAGAACATGGGTCAAGTGGCTACATCTAGGAAAGCATTGCTACAACACCACTTTTCACATGTCCATTGGCATGGCACCCTTCTGAGAATTGTACGGTTATGATGCCCCCACTTTGGTAGACTTGGTTTTTTGGGAGAGCAGAGCTCCCAAAGCCAAGGATTGGATCACCGAGAGTCAGGAGATTCTCAAGTTACTAAAAGAGAACCTGCAAATAGCACATAATCGATAGAAGATGAGTGCGGACAAGAATAGGATAGAGCATATCTTTGAGGTTGGGGACTTGGTTTTCTTGAGACTCCAACCCTACATACATTCATCTCTAAAGAAGAGTGGGGCAGAGAAGCTCAAGCCCAGATATTACAGACCTTACAAGATCATGCGTCGGGTAGGCGAGCTTTCTTATGAGCTAGATCTTCCAGAGGGGAGCAGGATCCATAATGTGTTCCATGTATCTTGCCTCAAGAAGTTTGTGGGACAATTCATCAGCACGTCGGAGGAGCTTCCCCCATTGGATGAGGAGGGGTTGTTGGAGTTGGTTCTGGAGGACGCATTGGAATTCCAAGAGAGAAAACTGAGGAGTAGGGTCATCAGTGAGTGTTTGATCAGATGTTGAGGACTTTTAGTAGAGAATGCTACTTGGGAGAGAGAGCAGATGTTGCAGCACCTTGGATTGGTTTTGTTTGAGGACAAGCAATTTCAGGAAGGGAGGATTGTAATGTCCCTTTACAAATAGGAGCTCCAAAGAGGAGGCTTAATGGTCTAGACAACCATGTTAGACTATATCCAGGGCCATATAAGGGTAAACAAGGTTACTAGAGGTCACTTCAGCCGAGGGTGTTATAATTTAAAAGTGACATTAAGCTAAAAGAGACTAAAAGCGCTTTTAAGTCAAAGTGGGATAAAAATAGAACAAATAAGCTAAAAATAGGTCAACAGTGAATTAGGGTTTCGAGAAACTATAAAGGAAGGGTAAAGCAACCTAATTTGGAATTATGAAGATTTTAACTTGTCATTGAGGAGAGAGGCACATCGTAGGAGAGAGAGTTCAGTGGATTCCAGGAGGAATACACCCAGTGGTTGATTTTGATGTTGAGAGACACACCCTAGTCATTGGGGAGATCACACAGATCTTCCATCAGTCTTCAACAGTAGTTACACAGGTTGCAGCAGCGAGGGCACACTTATTTAAGGTGAGGGTGCAACTTATGAGGAGGTTTAGTGAGTCGACTTGTCCCATCCAAGGATAATCCAGGGATTCCCTTCTAACCCAGTTGAGAGGAAGGCAAGTCGCATCTATTGCCTAGTTTATCATCAGATTCCGACAGAGAAATCATCTGGGGCGCATTTTCCAATCGTTGAGGGTGTGGTTGTTGGGGAGGAAACAATTGGGATTCCTGAGTGATCATCATATCAGATCCATGGAAATCCTTCCAACCCATTTCACAGTATCCTAAGGCACTCAGTTTGAGACCCTTATCAGTCGATTCTGAGGAGGGAATCACTAGAGCGTAGTTTCCAGCAACAGAGGGGGTGCATTTCCCCAGGGTGATCCATCCGGGGTCCAGACATATCAGCAGAGGTTCGGTCAGTCACCAAGACTAAGAGAGAGCAGGGAGCACTCTTTGGGACAATTTCTAGGCAGATTTGAGGGGTTTTCCACCAGGGCAAACTTTCCATACTTGCAGTAGTTGACGTGTGAGTTGTCATAGCTTGCAGTAGATCTTACATCTCATCCATTGATCATGCATCTGTCTTCTAGTATCGGTTATTATTTCTTTAGTTTTCTTATTGTATTACGGCTAAGATCCTTTTGTCATTGATTTAACCTAGTGATTTATTTTATTCAGCCGCATTCGGCATTGTACTCCATAGAGATATCATAATATAGGGTTTGCAGTATTTTGTGTCATTTATTAACTGTGTGCTCATTTATATGTTGTAAATAATTAATTATCTACACACACATGCCAAAAACACCAAGCATGTAAAAACACTCAGCTGAAACACATCCAGAAACCCCCAGTGTATCAGATCAGAGAGTAGACATAGCAGATTAGCATCATTTCCTAGTCTAGCCAGATCTAGGATATTACAAGATCATCGTGAAGAAATGCATTCTTCACGTCTATCTGATGGACTTCCCATCCCTTAGTTGCCGTAATGGAAAGTTCCAAATGTATGGAAAGTTCCAAACATATGGAATCCATCTTCGCTACTGGAGAGAAGGTCTCATCATAGTCAATGTCATGCACCTGTTGAAAGCCTTTGGAAACAAGCCTGGCTTTGTATCTACTAATATGTCCATCTGTTGCACTCTTGGTCTTGTAGACCCATGTGCACCTGACAAGTTTTCTTCCTGAAGGAAGGGGGACCAAATCCCAAGTTTGGTTCTCGAGGAGAGAGTTGTACTCCTCCTGCATGGTGGGTTCCCAAAAGAGATTTCCAACAGCCTCACTATAAGACTATGGATATGAAGACTTAACCAAGAAAAGATGCCTGGGTGGCATCAGTTCAGTGGCAGTGAGTGCAAGAGGAGGCTCCTCTAAATCATATCGAGTCCTCCTAATATCAGTTGGATCCCCAACATGATCCCCTGCATCCTGAAGACTAGTCTTGGCCCACTTGGGCCTCTACCCTGGCTCCACATCTGCATCTGGATGCACTGAATCTGCATCTGACTGTACTGACTCTGTATCTGGATCATTTGAATCCTCTGAATCAGAACTCTCATCTGAAGAAGATTCGGCATATGCATGCTCATCATATCTGATAAGTGGAAGAACAAAAGTGTTTGCATCCAGCTGTTGAGGTACATGCGAGACAGTTTCCTTGAATTGGACACTACGCTCAATGATGATTCAGTCCGAGGAAATATCAATGAGTCTGTATCCCTTCACACCGTCAGGGTATCCAACAAAGATACACTCTGTGCTATGTGGATGAAGTGACTTCCTCTTCTCAGATGGAATCCTAGCCCATGCATGTGAATCGAAAATGCAGAAGTGGGTCACTTTCGGTTTGAGGCCACTCCAAGCCTCGTAGGGGGTCTTGTCCTTGACATATCTATGGGGAGATATGTTTTGGATGTAGGTTGCACAATTAAGTGCTTCAACCCATAATATCTGTGGAAATGACTTTGCATGTAACATGAAAGATGTCATCTCTTTTAGAGATCTATTTTTCCACTCAGCAACTCTGTTTTGTTGCGGAGTATAGGGAACCGTGTGCTGCAATTGAATCCCTGCCTCATGACAAATATTTTGTATCTCATGGTTGACATACTCTCCCCCGTTATTTGTTTGGAGAAATTTAATTTTATTTCCTAACGGTGTCTCAACAAGGGCTTTGAAATCTTTGAGGTGTTGAAAGACCTCTGATTTTTTCCTGAGAAAGAAAATCCATGTGAAGCGTGAGAAATCATCAACAAAAATGAGCACATACCTTGCTTTATTGATTTATGCATGCAAAAAATGACCCATGAGGTCACTATGGATCAGATCTAAAGTAGAGGAAGCCTTTTGAGTATTTCCTTTTTCGAATTTCTCTTGAGAGTGTTTTCCAAGAACACACCCCTCACAAATTCCTTTGGAGAAGTGGATGTCAGGTAGACCATCAACCATTCCCTGCTTTCTAAGTTGTTGCATATATATGAAATTTAAATGCTTGAACCTTTCGTGCCATATCCTACTGCTTTCATCAACATGGGTAAGCAATAAGGCAAAATCTAGTTCAACAAATTTAGAAAAAGTGTAGAGTCTAGATTGATGATTTACCTCACCGGTAGCAACCCTGGAATTGGATTGCATGTCATAGATATCCATTGCATCAGGTGTGAATATGACTCTCTTTCAAGTGTCGTAGTTTTTCATCTGATACACGGAGAGAAGATTGACGGAAAGTTTGGGAACGTGCAATACATTCTCGAAGCTTATGTTTGTGAGTTCAATTTTTCCTTTGTTGGTGACCTCGACTGGAGAGTTTTCCCCCATCAGAATAGGAGGACCTTTACATGCATCCAATGAAGAATAGAATTCTTTTTTGGAATCCATGTGGTGTAATTCTCTTGAATCTACGATCCAAGCATCGGGATAGGAGTTGATGGAAATCAAAGCATGGCTAGAATTACCTTTCTTGGGATTATGACCTTTTGGCTTCTTCTTCTTGGCACCCTCGGGGTGCGATCTCCAAGGTTGTTTTGCTGAAGTATTTGGGTCATTAGATCTATCTGTCTCTGCATACATACATATTCTAGATGGAATCCTTTATGGAAGTAAGTGCATTTCTCCCATTTTCTTCCCTTTCCACCTTTGGATCCGGAGGCATCGTTGAAGGGTTTTGAGTACCCTTCCTTATTTCGATTTGCATGTGTTTTCCTTTTGTCTTTATCTTTAGATTTGTGACACTGATGATCATTGTCATCTTGCACAGTAAGTGAATTCACCTTTGGGCCTTTGATTTTTCCCATGTTGATGAGCTTGTTCTGTTCTTGTGTCAGAGACTTGATAAAGTCCTCAAGAGAGAGCATCTTCCAGGTGGCTCCAAAGGAGAATCTAACTGAATGAAATGTGGATACAAACACTGATTATTCTGGACCAAGTTTGGAGAGAATGGTGAGAACCATTTGTTTCTCCTCCTTAGATTTATCAACCTTGCAAGCCTTCAATTGCGACAACAAATCCTTATATTTGGTGAAGAAATCTTGGAGATTGTCGAAAGTTTTTGGATCGAATATGAGAAATTCCACCTTGAGCATGTGTCCCCTCATCTTGTCGTGTTTGCCAAAAATACCTTCCATGGTGGTCTAGGCTTCATTGAGGGTTTTACAAGAGAATATGTGAAAGAGGATTTCAGGAGAAATAAGACTGCAAATTGTTTTGAACGCTTCATCCAATCGATTTAGATACTTGGATTTTTATATGGCTGATGTTCGTTCTACCTCTGTGTTCATGGTTAAATTGTACAATCCTCTACTTTGAAGATGCATTATCATCTTCTCCTTCCATGCAAATAAATTGTAAGGTGTAATAATGAATTATTTTGGAAATTCCATTTTTTTGTTGTCTTCAATCTTCGGTACCTTGCAAAAATAATTTGGTGTTTCTTTTCCCTAAAAGTGTGTCGGCTCTGATACCATGTAAATGTGTTGAACCTGCACAAAATAGATCTAGCTAGGAATTGACATACACAGTTGCAAAGAAAATAGAAGAAAAGAGAAGCAGGAGAGAAAGAATGGAAGAATTATCATTAACCAAATGAATGAATGATAATTTAAACATCATATACTATGTATAACTTAATGAATGTGCACTGGAGGAGAAGCCAATGCACCATAGTGATGGTCTAGAGTGATATGGACACACACCAACCGTTATGGAAGTAAACTGCCACCTAGTCTAGTCTCTTGGGTAGTTATGAGAATGAACTGCCACCTAGCTCAGCTAACTAGTCTATCAGTCTTCAGTGAACTGACTGAAACAGAGTGAAGTGAGGAGGAGATCGAGGAATCATGAGTAATGCACTAGTCTGGTGATGATCCCAAGGACAATGTGCATTAGATGGTCATGATCCCAATGTTGCATGGTGATAATACCAATGTGGCATCTAGACTCCACTCAACTAATCAAACTGAAGTGTGAACTGAAGAGAGAGAATATTCTCCTAAAGGAATATTCTCCCTAAAATACAGGAGACTGGATAATGACTAATAAACATAGGAAAAACCTTAGGAAAAAAAAATCTTAAGTGTGTGTGAAATAACTCCAACATTTAGGCCAGGAAAACCAATCCAATGGGGAAATCCCACATGGTCAAGTTAATTCTTATTATTGCAATAAGGATGTTATTGCACAGATTAAAGCCCAACCCAAACAACAAGTGTGTGACAAAACTAAGAATACCTATCTTTGTCACCTCAATAGATATCCCCCTCGTTTTAGTGCAGGACAAGTCCAACACAAGGGAGGCTTCCCGGGTGACCCTAGGGGGATTTCAAGGGGAGAAGAGGGAGCTAGAAGAATACCCATGTAGGTCAAGGTCAGGTGAGACTTGAGGCTTGAGAAAAGAATCTTTGAAATGGATAAGTGGTTTCCAAGGTTGTGTACCTGCAAAACAGTGTTAGACAAACCAAAACAAGACAATATATGATGATATAAGATTCAAAACCAATGGGGAATCAGCAAGAAACCTTGTTGTCCCAAAATTGCAGTAATAGTGGAATATATATCAGCAATGAAGAAGTTATGACAACTGCAAATTAACCATCAAAATCAAGTATATGATGTTGGAAAATAAGGCTAGCAATTGGTAGACAATCTTCCAATGTTTAAACCAAGACTTTGGTAGCAAGATAAGGTTGTTAATGAGTGTTATCAACAAGTATGTATGGCATTCCAATGGTTGTAGCAAACTTTTTCTACAACAACAATTTCTAACCACTAAAATCAGCAAGTAATCCACCCAAACAATAGATCAATTATCACAACTTGCAAGTGAATTTCAATGATAGAAAAGTTATAAAAGAGTAAGAGAGAGTGAGTTTGTTGCAGCCCTAATGGTTGTAGCTTAATATTTATTACATCGGTGAAAATACTTATCCAATCAAGACGCCCTTAAAGGGCAAGAGAGCTAATAGCATACAAAATTTAGATCCAAACTTGAACAATTCAATCTCTTTAAATTCATGTTTACCATGCAACAATATTCAATGTCCAATGCAAAGATTAGTGTGTTATTTATTGGGTTATGGAGTCTCTTGTTGAAAGCTAGGGTTTATTACTTTTCTAGGGGTGTAAGCATTTTTACTCCCTAGAGAAAACAAACCTTATCAAGGTCTTGCCACAAGGGTGTAAGCCTTTTTACTGCTTGTAGCAATCCTTAAGCCTTTTCAATAACAATAGCATAAATTTCTTTGATGGAGGGTGTATGCCTTTATACTCCTCCAAGGGTTTGACAAAATAACCTTTAAATCAAGAAGAAACACACAAGATTGCAGAAATTCCTTACCTAATCCAAGAGAAAGCATGCAAAATCCTTACATATCAAAGATATTCCACCAAATTACCAAGAAAAATCATCCAAGATAAGTCACTAGCCTTTCTTCCACCAAAC
The DNA here is from genome assembly GCA_032191745.1 of Picea mariana. Lineage (NCBI taxonomy): Eukaryota > Viridiplantae > Streptophyta > Pinopsida > Pinales > Pinaceae > Picea > Picea mariana. Next base: position 102,164 of record JASDQU010101594.1, on the reverse strand, counting down.
AAGTAAAGCATACATTTTGCACAAGAAACAAGAGATAGCGAATTGACCAAGAGGGGTTGGAATTTCAATCCAAGAGTATGTAATTCTCAAGTGATGTCATGTGAAAATGAAAAAGAGATGGCCTCTATTTATATCAGGCCATCTAAACCAATTTGTCCACATAAAATTGTCAGCAACAAATTAAAAGAGGGGAAACCCCCTTTATTTGCTTCTACAACTTACAAAAATAAAATTTACATAAAGTAAGCCCTCAAAAGGGTGACATCAAGCCCTAGAAGGGTGACGTTGAGCCTCGGGATGTAAATTGTTGGGCCTCCAAAGGCCATGTGTCAATCTCTCATGTGTTAGAGTGTCACATCATGCATCTCCTTCCTTCAAACCACATCATAATACCTCTGGAACCATCAAGCCCCCAAAACCGTAGCCTCCACATGATGTCACAGAATTAGGAGGTGACGTCCTAGGCCTCCAAAGGCCAACATCCAAGTGCAAAGGGATATAATGTCATCCTCTAGTGCTATCAAAATTCCTCCAAAGGCAACATCCTCTATCCTTTGCACACAATGGCTCCAGGGTCCTCTAACCATCCTGTGGGGTATGGTGTTCATCCTTAGGGTTTTCAACCCCTCATGAAGGTCAAAATGGCATAATTCCTCCATGGAATTTCACCAAGCAAGGTCTTGCAAAGACAAGCAAGTACGCCCTCCAAGGGTCCACAAGTCACATGCATCATGCCAAGTAAGCCACATTTAATAAAGGAACCACCCAAACATGTGCATCAAGTCCCCCCTTTTCAAACTAAACAAATGATCAAAGACCTTATAAAATTTGTCAAATTGAAGTATGGGAGGGTTATCATGGTGCCCTATTGGATAGATCAATCCCCAAGTTGAGGAGTATTTCCCATGAAAACCCATGTAATGAGTATGAGGTGGATGGGGGTATGACTTGTGAGTGACGTCATGCCCTAGAAGGGTGACGTTGAGCCTCAATATGTAAATCATTGGGCCTCCAAAGGCCATATGTCAAGGTCTCATGTGCTAGAGTGTCACATCATGCATCTCCTTCCTTCAAACCACATCATAATACCTCTGGAACCATCAAGCCCCCAAAACCATAGCCTCCACATGACGTCAAGGACTTAGGAGGTGACGTCCTAGACCTCCAAAGGCCAACACCCAAGTGCAAAGGGATATAATTTCATCCTCTAGTGATGTCAAAATGGCTCCAAAGGAAACGTCCTCTATCCTTTGCACACAATGGCTTCAGGGTCCTCTGCCCATCCTATGGGGTATGGCGTTCATCCTTAGGATTTTCAACCYCTCATGAAGGTCAAAATGGAATAATTCCTCCATGGAATTTCACCAAGCAATGTCTTTCAAAGACAAACAAGTACGCCCTCCAAGTGTCCACAAGTCACATGCATCATGCCAAGTAAGCCACATTTAATAAAGGAACCACCCAAACATGTGCATCAAGTCCCCCCTTTTCAAACTAAACAAATGCTCAAAGACCTTATAAAGTTTGTCAAATTGAATTATGGGAGGGTTGTCATGGTGCCCTATTGGGTAGATTAATCCTCTAGTCGAGGAGTATTTCCCAAGAAAACCTATGTAATGAGTATGAGGTGGATAGGGGTATGACTTGTGGGCATGGGTTTCTTGACATATCAAGGACTCATATTGTCTCATTTATGGGTTTCTTTGTGGAGGGTGTGTTCATCCTCGATTGCAATGCAACATTTTTCCAAGCTATTTATTTGTCATTAATTTATTATGGTCCAAAACATTGAGTGTTATGTGCAATGGAAAGTAAAGAGCATCGCAATGCCACTTGAAGTTAGGAACACATTGAGTGCCATGTGCAAGGAAAGTAAAATACAATGCAAATGCATTCCCCCAACAAGTGGAACATTTGTTAATTATGTGTTTTCTTTTTTTAAAGGTCCTTGATTTTTTAAGGAGAAGCATATCATT
>JASDQU010101594.1:65368-99400 GCA_032191745.1 Picea mariana | reverse complement strand
TCATTTACAATGCCCGACATGATCAATCCACAAAAGGGGATTGATCTAATGAATAATACATCAATAATAAAATAGAATACTCTTTGCAGTTATAATATTTCAACACTCCCCCTTAACAAGAAGGGTATTCTACAACAACATCAGGCGAGAGAGAGGGCAGCATCATCAACAACATCTTGGAACACTGACTGACATATCTATAAATCATCAAAAAAAATTATCATCATCAATATCATCATTCACAGCAGCGAGCTGTAATGGCATCATCATCCTCATCAGCATGAGGTTAAGGTAATATCATCAACATCATCAGCATGAGGCTAAAGTAACATCATCATCTTATTTAGCATGAGGCTAAAGTAATATCATCGGTATCTTTAGCATGAGGCTAAAGTAACATCATCATCTTCAACATGAAAGATGAAATAATATCATCGGCAGCAGCAGCAGCAGCAAGAAGCTGAAGTGGCATCATCATCATCTGCATCAACATGAATTAGTATAACACTAATTCATCATCATCAATAACAGCACAAGGCTGATACAACATCAACAATAGCAATATCACAACACAAACGCTGGAGCATCATCAACATCATCACTAGGTTGAGAGTCTTCAGCACGAGGCTGGCATCACAGCATGAATCTGGCAACACATCATCATAGAACAAGGTTGGCACATCATCACAGCACGAAGTCGGCACATCATCATGGCACGAGGTTGGCACATCATCACAGCACGAAGCTAGCACATCATCACAGTGCGAGGTTGGCATGTCATCAGCACAAGGTTTCCATAACAACACTTAAGATGGCACATCTACACAGCACGAGGATGGAATATCATCAGCACAAGGCTGGCATCACAACACTTAAGCTAGTACATCTACACAACACGAGGCTGGAATATCATCAACACGAAGTTGGCATCACAACACTTAAGCGGACACATCTACACACCACGAGGTTGGAATATCATCAGCATGAAGCTAGCATCACAACACTAGGCTGGTAACACAACACTACTCCCCCTTTCGAGGGAGGTCCTTTTGGATTACACCAAGTTTATCTCGAAAGTGCTCAAACTTTACACGAGATAGAGGTTTGGTCAACACATCAGCAACATGTTCATCCTTGCTAACACACTGGAGCTTTATGGCTTCTCTCTGCACCATATCACGAATGTAATGATATCGGATCTCTATGTGTTTCGACTCATCATGAAACACATCATCTTTATATAACTTTGGTTATCACATAGGATCACGGTAGCTTCCATCTCCAGATCAAATAGATATGTCAACAACATCTGAATCCATATAGCTTCACAACTGGTGGAACATGCAACAATGTATTATGCTTCTATCATGCTTGGAGCAATGCTGAATTGCTCCCTACTCTGCCATGAAGTCATGGCTAACCCCAGACTGAAATAACATCCTGAAGTGCTCTTTTTATCATAAGCACTTCCAGCTCAATCTGAATCGGTGTAACCACTCAGTCTGAAGTCATGATATCCATTATAATTGAGACCACAATCCAATGTACCCTTAAGGTACCTCATCACATGTTTTGCAACGACAATGTGAACATGTCTGGGTTCTACCAGATACTAACTCAAGGCAAGACATATATCTAGCCTGGTATTCGTCAAATACATCAATGAACCAATAATCTGTCGGTATAGAGTAGCATCAACCAATTCTAACGAGGTATCTACCAGGAGATTCAACTTTGTTTCCATGGGTGTGTACATGGATTTGCATTTCAACATGTCAACCCTTTTCAATTTTAACTGCATACTTCCCTTGGTTAAGGAATATCTTCTCTGTACTCTGCCAAACTTCAAGACCTAAGAGATAATGCATTTAGGTCTTCCATCAAACTCGGTGGCGAGCTTCTTCTTCAATCTGTGATCTTGTCAAGGATACATCATCTACATATAGTAGTAACATCACTGGATCATTATTCATAACCTTGAGAAAAAGGTTAGAATCAACTTTACTCTTGGTAAAGCCCAAGCTCGTCAGGAAACTGTCAATTCTTCCATACCAAGCTCTAGGAGCTTGCTTCAACACGTACAGAGCTTCCGTCAACTGGCAANGATAATGCATTTAGGTCTTCCATCAAACTCGGTGGCGAGCTTCTTCTTCAATCTGTGATCTTGTCAAGGATACATCATCTACATATAATAGTAACATCACTGGATCATTATTCATAACCTTGAGAAAAAGGTTAGAATCAACTTTACTCTTGGTAAAGCCCAAGCTCGTCAGGAAACTGTCAATTCTTCCATACCAAGCTCTAGGAGCTTGCTTCAACACGTACAGAGCTTCCGTCAATTGGCAAACATGAGTCTTTCTATTTTCAATCTTCAAATCAAAGTTTCTCATTACATTGTACCAATCTGGTACATTTGTTCAGCTGCAACTCAATATGCACAATCATGTGTTAGCTCTATGTGATCTTTGCAAAGCACTATCTGTCTCATTGATTGAGAGTATGTCATCTTCTCTTTCTGCAACTGATCCTTCTGGAATTGGGACTCTGCACCTGCACCTACTCTAAAGTTGAGAATGGTTGCTCCATTCTCACTGTGACTGCTGAAATCTAGGAGTAACTCCTCTACTCTATCATGACAACAACTTCATCTGAAACTGAGAGTGGCTCAGTAACTGATATTGAAGATAGCTCTTCTTATTTCATGGAGGTAATGTTATATTTTATCATAGTCATGTTTCCATGACCTTACTAATGTACTGCACCAATTTCCACTCAATTTTAAATATGGGGATTGCTCCCCCTGCATCTCATACTATATATGAATCATGGTTGCTCTGGTTGTCTTCATAAATACTGGAACTATTTCTTCAATAAGTGTCTCGTCATAGTCTTCTCCCTTTTGATGGGAGAATCCTCTAGACACACATCAGACCTTGTACATCTGCAACATGTTTGATCTGTATAGATCAATATTGGAAGTCAATACTGACTTCTCTTCTAGTCTCACAGAAGAATCCATATCCTAGTCTTTCTGACTGGCTTCCTTCTTTGTCACTGAAACAAGCAAATCTTCCAGGAGATTTCATATCTCCTAGGAGTCTCTGAAGTTATGATCTAGTCTTCTCATGGCATATGTCTTCCAGTCCTAGAAGTTGTCTCTTCATATGGTCCTTTTTGAGATCACGCTTACTCTCGATTTCTTCTGAGTCTACAAGGACTTCATCATCTCTTACGGGGTATACTTGGTGTTGAATACCAAGTCTAAATATGAAAGACAGATTCAGGCTTCAAACGAGTTCTACTTCCCGTCAAGGTGGCTTCATTAACCTTTGAACAATTCTGTTGTGATATCTTGTTCTAATGTTCGGTCATCTTTGGAGCCTTTTGCTCCTTACAATCAATCTTCATATGAGATACTCTGAATCTCAAGAGATAGTTTCTTCTTCACCTTCTTTGGTACATGAGTGTATATGGTCATGTACATAGTCTGCTTTATGTCTCATATAATATGTTTCCTCCAACAACCTTCACTATAGCTTACTCAGGGTTATCACCTGTGACCTAAAACAAGGTCAACAAAACAACAAGCAAGAATAATATCCTTTTGATAATAGTAGATAAAACAATAGCACGAATAATCATCACAGTAGCTCTTTTAGAGCTATCAGTTGTGACTTGTCTGAGGCAGAGATCAAAAGTAAGAAATACAATATGAAATGAGGTCAACACTCTTATAGTGTTGTGATCAAACATTCCTCCATGGCAACCTGGAACTAACACAAGAGGTTTCTCCTAGAGGAGATGTTAGTTGTATCAGGCAAATGATTACATTAAGCATTTATCTCAATATGCTCACATGCTACCAAGTATAATACTTTTCAAGGACTGTTATCTCAACTATAGTGTTTACTTGTAAAGGGGTAGTCATCAACTTGTCATGTGCAACTTTGAATCTTATCAACTTAATTAATCAAACCTAGAACCTGGAGTCTTGTCCTCAAGAACGAGTGTGTTGCTTTTCTTCCAAGTCTCCTTCACTCAAGATGACGAGTGCTTTCTTCAACATGTCTTCTGTACTAAGACAATATGTTATCTTGACAGAAGGTTGGGTTAGAGGGTAAACTCTATGATCTCAACTTTAATCCATCTAATACCTTGACTTTAATTTTGACCAAAGGTTAGTATGATGGTCATAGCTTCAACATGCAACCTAGATCAAAATGATGTCATAACAAATAGATGCATATCAGAGTAATCAAACTTGGGTTGCATTATTCCTCTGAGTGTGTTGGATCTTGAGATCCTTCTGGATCTATGGCAAGAGATCCCTTCTCCTGCAAATACCCTTTAAAGCTTAACCATTTAAACATATGTGTGTACATACCTCTGATAGTGTTTGCAGGTAGTGGCCCCATCTGGTAGCAGCGGTAATGGTCACCAAATCTTAAAAACTTCAAGGGTGACTGCAACTGGTACTGCGGTTGATACTTCAATTAATACTGCAACTACAATTGATACTGCAACTAATTCTGGGACTGCAACTGCAACTTAGGGTTTTATGAGGAAACCCTAATNTATGTGTGTACATACCTCTGATAGTGTTTGCAGGTAGTGGCCCCATCTGGTAGCAGCGGTAATGGTCACCAAATCTTAAAAACTTCAAGGGTGACTGCAACTGGTACTGCGGTTGATACTTCAATTAATACTGCAACTACAATTGATACTGCAACTGATTCTGGGACTGCAACTGCAACTTAGGGTTTTATGAGGAAACCCTAATTTTTCAAACTTCAAATTTTGAATTTCTGATCAGGGGATAGATGCGCTGGGATGAGGCGAGTAAGCTGGTGCAGTCAGATTTCTGAAAATCCAAATTTTACCCCCTCAAACTTGACCAACGGATTTATGGACTGGTGCTTCTAGGTTTCTAGTACTTCTGGTTTTCTGGTACCAGTGAAAACTCGGGTTTCACTTTCTGGGAGATCTAGCCACTGAAAAGGTGTGCTAAAGGTGCCAAAGAGTTCCTTGAGGTAGGGCACACTTTTCTAGATGGCTCTTGGGCTGAAATTCTTCTTTAATAAAAAGACCTAAACTTCATGTACGACAAAAGTGACGTTTTTTCTTTTTCTTGTGAAAGATGCTCTCTTCAGCTTAGCTCTAAAACCATGTTAAGGTTTAAGCTATTATTAGGTTTCTTTTCAAATCACTAGATAACCATGGCATAGATAGGATCACTAAGAAATACACAATCACAAGAGACACATCATTTATCCTGGGAAACCCTCATGGGGGAGAAAACCCAGCAAAAACTTCCTTAATATAGATAGCCAATACAATGCCAAGAGAATAAACCAAACAATACAGAAAGTCCTCTCCCAAGTATGTGCCTCTCTCTCGCTTCCTTCTTCTCCAACTGCAGCTCCAAACTTGCGCTCTGATGAACAAGTGAGTGAGTGAACAAATGAGGTGTTGGCCTCTCTTATTGACACAATCTGGCAAGTGTTGAACTGAGGTGTCTTTTCACTGGCAGGGTCAACTTCTCATTCTGGGTGGTTATAACCACTTTAATATATTCTGGGGGCCGACTTCTCATTTAGCATATTACAATTAGGGTTTGACCAATCCGCATAAGGGGATTTGGTCATTTACAATGCCCGACATGATCAATCCACAAAAGGGGATTGATCTAATGAATAATACATCAATAATAAAATAGAATACTCTTTGCAGTTACAATATTTCAACACAATTTCCAAGAAAATGTTTTCATAATCAAGAAAGGACTCATTATAACATGCTCCAATGCTTCAATTATCAAAGTGACACTTACCACGAGACCCGACTTGTTACCCCATGAAGCAAGATCTGTGATCCTTTATAGGCCATGCTACTGTGGTGGAAGCTATTGTTGTCGATGAGTGGTGATGTGTGGTGAGAGGAGGGGCTTTGTCTACTCATCTGGCTCTCAGCGCTCCATGTCTTCAACCTGTGGGCCTCAAGACACCATTTCCTTAGTTACCCCTAGCTTGGGGGGGGTGGGAGGGCGGGTGTGTGTGTGTGTTAACATCTAGCTCCTACATGGGGACGTGCTCATCGTAGAGTACATGAGAACCTCATCATATTCTAGTAAGACATGTTCCTACACATACTCAAGCAATATATTAGATCATCAAGGGGTGGCTTGCTCACCCTTTGTTCATATAATCAAAAGTTCAAAATTTTAACTATTCCTTGAAAATAAGATTTTGCATTTTTCAAAAACTTCTAACTAACATATAACATGATTCAAACAAATAAAAAGAACTATGCATAAATGCAACAAAACAATATGTAAAACATGAAAGAAAATGCAACTAAACTACGACGTACACACAAATGCAAATGAAAGAAATAAAATGACCTGCCTACTTACCTGGGGCCTGAGGCCCGTGGAGATCAGGTCCCGTCAACATAGGGTCGGAGGATAGACCCATCAACTAGTAATGGCATCTTCCTCCCATCCATGGCAAATAAATAGTCGGTACCCTTCTTAGACTTCTTCTTGACGATGTAAGGGCCAAGCCATAGAACTTCACTCATCTTATCATATTTAGGCTTTCTCTTTCTCTTATCCCACATGAACGCATGGCTACCTTTGTCAAATTCAACATAAGGTATGTCTTCAATGTAAGGTTGTATAGGTGGATCTACCTTGACCATGTCCTTGATAGCCTCTTCTCGCTCTTTATCTTTCTTATCTTCGTCCTTCTTGAGTATCTTAATGGATCATGGATATTTTCCCTGGTATTCCGCAAGATTCTCTTTATACATATCTGTCTTTGGAAGTAATGTATCAATACAATCCTCTTGTGCAAAAGGAAAATCCCAAGGATCATACTCAATGACTTGAGGTGCCACATCATACTCACAATCACTCCAATAGTCATGGCTATTCGGATCAAGTACATGATTATTCACAACATGTTGACTGTATAAAATCTCAAATGTCCCATCCCCAATAGGGATATGTGTATGAGTGAGATCCATACTAAGAAAACCTCCAAGGGTAGCAGACCAACTTCTTGACAAGAGCATGCCTCAAGCGTCTGGTACATCAATTACAAGTATATTCATGATGAGTCTGATGTGGGAGAAAACTTGTAGGTATACCTCCACATATTCTATGAGACCGTACACTTTCACCCTTCTTGAATCAATACCACAAAAATTTCCACAAGGGTAGGTTGTCCGTAAATCAAGTTGTTTCATGACCTTTAGAGACATTACGTTTGTCGAGGCTCGAAAATCCAATATACAATTATTGAGATGAAAACCATTTATGCCCAAGGAAAGATAAAAAGGAGGAGACTCATCTCCCTCGCTCCCATGATACATGGTATTTAGGATCACTGGAGGATCTCCTCTCTCATCTTGTACCTTTAATGTCTTCAAAACTTCTCTTCTTACAAAAGGAATCTTGCACATCTCCACCACAGGTATCGACATATTCATATTTCCAATCATACTTGGTACATCTATATTCAGGCGAAGACCCTCCTCTACTAGTGCAGGTTGTGGATGCAAGTCATGAACTGGAGGTGGAGGAGGTGGAGGTATTTCCTTTGTTGCTTGGGGTGGTGGGATTGGCACTTTGTTTCTTCTCAAGTATGTCAAGATTTCATTTTTCCTCAATTTGTCATTTAGGTCTTCATCCATTTGGTTCGAGACTTCTAACTGAGCTCGTCTAACTGCCTACTTCCTAATTTCCTCAAGTTGTTCCTCTGTAATATCAATGCACTCATCATCCTGGAGGGAAAAAATTGTATCAATGAAGTTTAACCTATCCATAGGGCTTAAATATTCTTCTTCCCTCTGTCTCAGACACTCATTTTCTGAATGAGGTTCCTAGCAAGGCAAACACCATGGTGGTCCCTCCATACTGACCATCCCAACAAGATTCAAAGTGTCAAGTGTATTTGCCTCTTGTTTTGGCCTTGGTTTCAAACCTATGTTTTCCCTCTGTTGTTCGATAAATTGAGGTCTTGGAGCATAATGATGCCTCTCCAAGGTTTTCCACATGTTCCTGATCTGATTTTGACTCTGAATGAACTGAGCATTCATTTGATCAAACTTCTGAGCCAAGAGTGTCACTGGATCTTGTACATTATTGGTTTAAGTCTTCGTCTTTGGTTTTGTTCTGGCATGAGGGAACTGAAAAGGATCAATCTTTGAGTTGATAATATGATCTTCAATTTGTGCACTCTACTCTTTGGCCTTTGCCAAATTTTTGGGCATCTTTTCTATTAAGATAAAACCAAATTGTCCTTCAAAAGCATTCAAGTAGAGAAGGAGAATGACTACTTCTAGCGGGAACAAGTCCTTCAAAGTCTGACTATGCAATTTTTCAAATATGGCATCAAATTTCTTCACTGTTTCATTCTCTCTCTTCTTCTTTTGGTTGAATTGCGTCAATAACATTTTGTTGTCCTTCTTTGTTGTCCATCTACCCTTGAACAACTTAGTGAAAGCTTCATAAGATTGCAAGTGATTGTCAGGCAAGCCTTTGAACCACTTCTTAGCATCTTCATCAAGAGACATAGCTAGTAGCTTCATTGCAACATCTTCATGTTCTATGCCATTGTCTTCCATGGCCACACCAATAGAGTCAAGATGCTCTTCAAGTGTAATAACGGTGTTCCCGGTGAACTTTGGCAACCATTTGTGAGACTCTTTGGGCATGGTATTGGGAAAAACAGGGATGACGGCCATATTTAATGGCTTATAAAGGCTACAAGCCCAAGAATGAGCCATTGGGGCGAGGGGAAAGTTACCTTGAAACAAGGTTTTGACAACAGGAGAATTATGAGGTCTTCTTTGGTAAACCTTGGAAGGCTTGAATCTTCCTTGGGGAAGTTTCTTTGGGAAAGATGGGTTCTTAGGTTCTGGAGTCGCCAGATGAACTTTGTGAAAAACTCATCAAAAAAGAAAAGGAAACTTCCCTCAAACGAAGTCGTCGGGAAAGTTCACTGAAGGATTTAGGATAGACTTGCCAAGTGTCATTATGGGTCAAAATGGATTCAAAATCCTCGCCGACAACGACGCCAAGAATGTTATCACACAAATTGTAGCTTGGGAAAATCCCAACACAAAAAACAAGTGTGTTACACAACTGAGAATATCTATCATTGTCACCTCAATAGATATCCCCCTCATTTTAGTGAAAGGAAATTCCAACACAAGGGAGGCTTCCCGAGTGACCCTAGGGGGATTGCAAGGGGAAAAGCAGGGAGCTAGAAGAATACCCTTATAGGTAGAGGTCAGGTGAGACTTGAGGCTTGAGAAAAGATTCTTTGAAATGGATAAGTGGTCGCCAAGGTTTTGTACCTGCAAAAAAGTGTTAGACAAACCAAAAAAAAAACAATATAGGATGATATAAGCCTCAAAACCAATAGAGAATCAACAAGAAACCTAGTTGTCCCAAAATTGCAGCAATACAAAAATATATATCAGCAATAAATAAGTTATGAAAAGTGCAAATTAAACCATCAAAATCAAGTATATGATGTTGGAAAATAAGGTTATCAACTGGTAGACAATCTTCCAATGTTTAAACTAAGAATTTGATAGCAAGATAGGGTTGTTAATGAGTGTTATCAGCAAGTATTTATGACAGCCCAATGGTTGTAGAAATTTTTTTCTAAAGTAGCAAGTTCTAACCACTAAAATCAACAAGTAAACCACCCAAACAATAACTCTTAAACAATAGATCAATTATCACACTCTGCAAGTGAATTTCAGCAGTAGAAAAGTTGTAAAAGAGTAAGAGAGAGTGAGTTCGTTGCAGCCCTAATGGTTGTAGCTTAATTTTTATCGCAGCGGCTTAAATACTTAGCCAATCAAGACACCCTTAGAAGACAAGAGAGCTAATGTCATACATAATTTAGATCCACACTAGAATAATTCAATCTCTTTAAACTCATGTTTACCAATGAAACAATATTCAATCTCCAATGCAAAGATTAGTGTCTTATCTATTGGGTTATGGATTCTCTTGTTGAAAGTTAGGGTTTATTACTCTTCTAGGGGTGCAAGCTTTTTTACTCCCTAGAGAAAACAAACCTTAGCAATGTCTTGCCACAAGGGTGTAAGTCTTTTTACTCCTTCCAGCAATCCAATCCTTTTCAATAACAATAGCATGAATTTTTGTTGATGGAGGGTGTATGCCTTTATACTCCTCCAAGGGTTTAACAAAATAACCTTGAAATCCAGAAGAAACACAAGATTGTAGAAATTCCTTACCTAATCCAAGAGATAGCATGCAAAACCTTACTTACCAAAGATATTCCACCAAATTTCCAAGAACAAGCATCCAAGATAAGTCGCTAGCCTTTCTTCCACTAGTAGACAAGTAAAACATCCATTTTTCACAAGAAACAAGAGATAGTGAATTGCCCAAGAGGGAACAAAATTTCAGTCCGAGAGTATGTAATTCTCAAGTGATGTCATGTGAAAATGTAAAAGAGATGGCCTCTATTTATATCGGGCCATTTAAACCAATTTGTTCACATAAAATTGTCAACAACAAATTAAAAGAGGGTCGACCCCCTTTATTTTCTTTTACAACTTGCAAAAATAAAATTTGCATAAAGTAAAACCCTCAAAAGGGTGACGTCATGCCCTAGAAGGGTGACGTTGAGCCTCAAGATGTAAATCGTTGGACCTCCAAAGGCCATGTATCAAGCTCTCGTGTGCTAGAGTGTCACGTCGTGCATCTCCTTCCTTCAAACCACATCATATTACCTCTGGAACCATCAAGCCCCCAAAACCCTAGCCTCCACATGACATCAAGGGCTTGGGAGGTGACGTCCTAGAACTCCAAGTGCAAAGGGCTATGATGTCATCCTCTAGTGCTATCAAAGTGCATCCAAAGGAAACGTCATCTATCCTTTGCACACAGTGGCTCTGGGTCTTTTTTCCATCTTGTGGGGTGTGACGTCCATCCTTGGGGTTTTCAACCCCTCATGAAGGTTAAAATGGAATAATTCTTCCATGGATAACTTTCATCAAGCAAGGTCCTACAAAGACAAACAAGTAATCCGTCCAAGGGTCCACAAGGCACATCCATCATGCCAAGTAAGACACATTTAATAAAGGAACCACCCAAACATGTGCATCAAGTACCCCCTTTTCAAACTAAACAAATGCTCAAAGACCTTATAAAATTTGTCAAATTTTAGTATGGGAGGGTTTTCATGGTGCCCCATTGGGTAGATCAATCCCCAAGTCAAGGATTGTTTCCCAAGAAAACCCTCTATGAGTCATGTAATGAGCTTGAGGTGGATGGGGGTATGACTTTTGGGGATGGATTTCTTGACATATCAAGGACTCATATTGTCTCATTTATGGGTGCCTTTGTGGAGGGTGTGTTGCATCCTCGTTTGCAATGCAACATTTTTCCAAGCCCTTTATTTTCCATTAATTTCCTATGGTCCAAAACATTGAGTGCTATGTGCAATGGAAAGTAAAGAGCGCCGCAATGCCACTTAAAGTTAGGAACACATTGAGTGTCATGTGCAAGGAAAGTAAACGACACCGCAAATGCATTCCCCCAACAAGCGGGACATTTGTTAATTATGTGTTTTCCTTTTTTAAAGATACTTTATTTTTTAAGGAGAAGCATTTCACTACTCTCAGGACCTTAGGGTGATCATCTAGAGGATAATTTATGGTTTTTACCTTTTGTTAGCTACAACACCTCTGGGCCTTTAGCCCTTCTTCCCATGAAATGAGATACAAGCCCTTCTTGAGGTCAATAAGCCCAAAACCAAAAAGATGAGGAAATGAAAGGGAAGAGGTGTGGAAAGTGGCAAGTATGTGTGGGAATGGTATGATGACCCTTTAAGGAGGGCTCCTAGTAGAAACGCTTTTCCCGAGGGTGACCCACTTACTAGGAAACCATGTCAACCACAAAGGTGAAATGAGGCAAAAGGTATAATTTCCAAGAAAACATTTTCAAAATCAAGAAATGACTCTTTGCAACATGCTCAAATGCTTCAATTATTAAAGTGACACTTACCATGAGACCGGACTTGTTACCTCATGAAGCAAGATATGTCGTCTTTTCTGGGCCATGCTAGTGTGTTGGGCGCTACTGTTGTCAATGAGTGGTGATGTGTGGTGAGAGGAGAGGCTATGTCTGCTCATCTGGCTCTCGGCAGTCCATGTCTTCAACCTGTGGGCCTCAAGCCATAATCTCCTTAGTTACCCCTAGTTAGGGGAGTGGGCGGGGGGAGGCTAACAAACAAAAGACCTACTTTGACTTGGGTTGACTTCTTTACAAGGATTGCTTAAGATAATCTAGGGAAGACCATTTGCAACTTAAGCTTGGAAAGAATATGACTAAGAATAGGATTTCTCAATTAAAAGAAGTGCTTTGAACTTTAAATATTTGCACTACTTCACATGCTAAATATCAATGTATCATGACCACTCATCATTCACATATCCAACCTCTAATGAAACTGTGGAGCATATATTCTTGTTTTCAAATCATGAGAATTGAACTGAAATCCATTCAAATTTATAGATGTTGGAAAAAACTTAGAATGCATATATCATCATGTCATGATCATGGAAATTAAATTTGCACCACACATCTCTACTATAGACCACTTCAAAGCATTATACTTGATAGCAAATTTGTGGACAAATATCTCTTTTGGACAACAAAGTACCCAATATCCAATAGCAAACAAATTTATGAGCTGAGAAAGATCAAATTAAGGTACTCTATCATGAACTAATGATCAATGAAATATCAACAATGTTGTAAAGTTTCATACAACAATCATATTCTTGAGCAAATTTCATAACAATATGTCCAATAATTACCACACATATGGCATAAACCAATGAGCTACCAAACAATATGATCTAGTACCAACAAGGTGGATTCAAAGTTTCAAAGGCAATTCATGGTCAAGATAGCTAAGATATGTACATGTGCAGACCGTGTTGCGGAGTTAGACAATGATAAGCTTTCAAGACCAATGATAAGACTATGGCGTGGACAAGCCTCAAGCATCGATTTATCTCTATGAAATTTTACAAGTCTTCAACTTTACTCAAACACTTATTTCCATTGTCTTATTATATTACCTCTACAATTTAAAACAGTCATGGAACAAGAATTCGACCGACAAGCAAGATGGCTTTAGGCTAGGTCGTTTATTCTCCTTTTAATTTGTTTGAGCACTATGTATTGGGGTATAAAGACCATGTTCAAAGATGGTATGAACACAATTCAATGTTTCCCCAAAGATGATGTAACACTCACAAACCCTTACTACAATATCAGTCCAGGAAATTGGCTCTCATAACTAGCAAACAATTGGAATGAAACACAATTTGAATAGGTCATTGGGAGGGGTTTGAGATTGTACAATTTATATCTATTCAATGTGTCAAGGAATCAACAAATGGGGTCTAGACAACAAACCACAAGAATACACGTTCTCTCTGTAATACCCTACATAATTTTATAGTGGGAGATAAGGATATGCAAAGTGAAAAAGAGGCAACGACCTAGGAAAGAGTCAAGTGGTTGGAGTAGCTTATGAAATGGCTTGGGTCTAGGGATAGTTTGGAACAAGAACGACTTGCAACAACCTTCCAATAATATGGGATACACCTTGATATTTGACCCTGGGAAACCCTGCAATTTAGAACAAGTTGACAATCTGAAGAAATATGTATTAGGGAAGCAACAATGACAGATCAAGTCTCCAAGTGTAATAATAAAAGGCCCTAGGGTTTGATAGGGTAAAAAGTATATAAGAAGAGAGATATTTCAAACCCTTAACTGTTGGAAAAGGTGCAAAGTGAAGAATCGACCAGCTACAAATTAGGTAAAGATTTTGCAATGAAGCTAAAAAAGAATAGGAAAAAGGTAGATGAAATAATTTTTTTGAATGAAGAATAGATTAAGAGATTGTCTACCATTGGGCCATGGAGTCTTCCCTATCTTGCCAATGTTCCCTGGTGAATATGCTAAAGTTTTCTCTCACCTAGGGTTGGGAGAAGAGCATCA
This sequence comes from Picea mariana, assembly GCA_032191745.1. NCBI lineage: Eukaryota > Viridiplantae > Streptophyta > Pinopsida > Pinales > Pinaceae > Picea > Picea mariana. Next base: position 85,329 of record JASDQU010101594.1, on the reverse strand, counting down.
AACTTGAAAAAGAAAGGGCTAGCAGATCTAAAAGGGGTTAAACCTAATGAAGTGAATAGTCGAAATCAAGCAAGGGTTTATTCAATAAACCATCAAGTAATACGATAAAATCTTGAAGATATTCCTCCTAACTGCATTCATATGCATGCCTAACGAATACTTGGAAAAGAAAAGGCATAGAGCAACTCATACATCTTTGGCTTCTCCTTGTAACAACCCTTTCCACTTCAAAAGTTACAACCCTATCAATTTTCTTTAAAGGATGTGAAACACTACTTGAATAGAAAAGAAACACTTAAGACAAATAATAGAAAAGCTTCTTTCTTTATTCTCCAATGATTTGAAATGGAGGAGCGGTCTTCCTTTTATAGGTGAAGCTCCTCCTCAAATACAATACAAAACCATGTGCTAGCTCAAAACCATTAGCCATGTAAAACCATGGAAAAAATACAAATAATAATAAAATACATCCCATGATGTTATCATAAAGTGAGATGGCCTGCTAGAAGAGGTTAAAGTACAATTAAAGACCACATGTGTGGGAAAATATAGAGGCCAAGAGAAGTGTGTCCCTAAAAAATAATGTCTACATCTAAGGGAATGGTCTGCGGTCTAGTCAAATGGTCCAACGTCCACCTAAAAAGCCTCCTCAAACAAGGAATCGTCCACATGCAAAATAACCTCCTCAAAGACCCTCACACATGTGTCGTACAACCAAATGAGTGATCTCTAAAGGCATGTGTGGGCTCAATAAAGCAAGCGTTCCTCTAGTAAAGGTCCCAATAAAATGCCACATCACCATGGGGTCCAAATCTCCATGTGCAATCATCCTCATAATGTGTAATCACCCTCTAAATGCATTAAATACCCCCACATGTAATCCAAGGGGAATAAATAATGCATGAGGATGCATGCAATGTCCAACTAAGCAAGGAGGATGCATATAAAGAGTCCATGTGACATGTGTGATGACATGACATCCTTGTCATGGCCCAATGCATTGTCACGGATTCCAATGCAGTGACACATACCTCAATGTGGTACACGAATCCCAAGGCAAATGTCATGAATCTCGATGTTTGTAGATATGACCATATATGAGTACACGAATCCCAATGTAATATCATTGATCCCTAAGCAGTCACGGATCCAAATGCATGGTACACATATCCCAATGCACAATATCCAATTGAAGTGATGGATATAGCCTCTTCGCAAGCCGTTAATTGGTAGCAATCGGTGACATCTCTTAGCAAAACATAACAAAAGGGGGTTATTTTTAATACTTGCTTAGGTTTTACCAAGGGGAACAATATTAACCCTTATACATGCATCAAGTCCTAAGAAAACCATATTTCCTAAGTACCTAGGTAAAATATAGGCAATAATGAGTAAATAATGATGAAAGGGAAGGGGGAATGAGTCATGTGATGACCCTGGAAGTATTAGACATGCACAGGCCTTATTATTCATTTATTTATTCATATAACTTTATTTGGCTAGAATTGTTTTTTGTTGTTAATAATAATAATAATTTATTGTTAAGGTCATGACCAAGCTAGCCACCAAATTGGTGTATGATACCCCCTTGTTTGTGGGACAAGGGACCACCTCCGCGTAGTGATTTGACTGTTAAATTCTACAAAGGTATACATACCCTACCCCCCTCTAGATTTGAACCTTTGGAGGTATACATAATAACCTTTTAGAGGGAGCTTAGCATTGAGTTACCATCCTCGACATTGTTTCTTACTACCCCTTTAAGATTTTTTCTTTAAAATGTTCAATTTATTGAACAAGTCCCTTTTATTTAGATATCCATAGACAAACCAAGGACTACGGGTATTGGCCTCATAGCGAGGGGCATTGATCAAGCTTAATATTTGGTTTTTAACTTTAGCTCTTCACCTCTTAGCCTCACTGGCTTTTATTGATTCAGGCTTTGATTTTGACCTTTGAAAAGTCATACATGACCAGGATGCAATTTTATTTTTATGCGAATGGAATGAATGATATTGAAGAGGCGAAAAATGGTTAGCATAGTTGGGATATGGACAACGTTATCTATCCTAGACACCCAGTGGTACAAGTTAACCCAAGAAATGACACACTTTTAACAGAAAACATGTTCCCCAAGGTAATACGAGGTAAGTAATAAAACCATGTAATTTTATGAAATGCTAATAGACAATCGTTAGGTGTCTACCACTTTATGACGAGCTAAAAAATTATATCGTCATGTACAAATAGGTATTGATACATGGAATGTCAAATGAAGCAAACTGAAGCAAACTGAACCATACCATACCATACCACAGTGCATCTGCCATTTGAGGAGCAGGGATGAAAGTGAGCTACACCACTACTGAACTAGCACGATCATGTATCTAGTGGAGATCAAGAGGAAGTTTGTCTAGATTTGGCAAAGATGAGCATGACACCTCATGCAAGCAGCAACATGACAACCTTGCTAGGGTATCCAAAAGGTTGTCGCCCCAGAGGGGGTAACAGAAGGATTTTCTAATATTGTGAATCTTGTAACCACCATACAAAAGAAACATAAGAAATTTGAGTGGAGAAGCAAATGTGAGGAGAGATTCCAACTGTTAAAGAAGATGCTAACATCCACACCAACACTCAAACTACTATATCTGGAATCTGGATGCAAAGTTTAGAATCTACAAGAATCCATGTATCAAAGGGACTTAGGGTTATGCTAACCCAATACGGACATGTTATTTTCTGCAAGTCACAGAAATTGAAGGATTGCAACACAATTATCCAATGCATGTCCTAGAGTTAGTTGCAATAGTTCATGCTTTGAAGATGTGGCATCATGATGTGATTGGTTGAAAATTTGAACTAAGGACAGACCATGACAATTTCAAATATATAATCACTCAACCACACTAAAATGCTAGAAAACTAAGATGGCTGGTGTTCCTACATGAACATGCTAAGTATAAGATGGTATCTCAAATTAATAAGAATATGTGGCACTAATTTAAAGAAAAAAAGTGATGGAAGCTCTTGAAATTGATGAATTGGGATTTCAGATCAAAGAAGCACTGAACTCTGATGAAGTATGAAGGCTTCCAAGTCATTAGATGGGCTTCTTACATATAAGGGGTGAATGTACATACCATAATGGAAGCATTTGGTTCTAGGTGAAGCTCATGATGCAACCTATCTACGACGCTAGGTATTAAAACACTATCTCTGAACTAAGGAAACATTCCTAGTGGCACTGAAAAAAGAATAAAGTTGCAGAATGCATATGTTGATCCCTAAGTTGTCAAATACTAAAGGCAGAACATCAACATCCAAAAAATTTGTTGCAACCTCTTCCAATACATGAATGGAAGTGGGAAGTAATCTCTATGGCTTTCATCGCTAGACTTTCGATGAGTATAACAAAGAACAACGCCATTATGGTAGTCGTAGATAGGTTTATAAAAGAAGTGCATTGTCTCCTTGAAAGGGATTGTATGGTTAGATGGACTGTACTAAGGACATCTACAACCTATAAAGAGAAATAACTAAAACAAGATTAGCATGGCCACAATCAAACTTCTCGGCATATCTGCATGAATTGCATGGGTAATCTGTATTTCAGTTGCAAGCATACTGTCAGGATCAATCACACAGTTTTTATGAACAGATCATACTTCACTGCACATGAGTCGTAGCAAAACCCATGGATTAGACCCATTGAAAAATGTTAGTTATATTAGAGCATCATAGCAAAAAACATTAGATTACACAACCACTGTTAGGTATTTTTCTTTTCTTTTATTTTCTTTCTGAGCCAATCCATTTTAAATGTTTCCTTTTGGGGGGAGGGTGCTGTTTGCAAAGGGTTGATTACATATTTCAAAGATAAATTTATTAAAATTAAATTTATTTCTTCCTTGGAATCACAGTTCTACTTTGTTCATCCATACCAGCAAGCGTCTATGAGATGTTTTATTAGATCAAATCCCTTTTTAATTTTATAAAGTAATCACCATATATTGTTTTTTATTACATCAGCTAAAGTTTGCTGTATTTTTTGTTTTGACATTTTCCTTTTACTTCCAAACATGGCTTACCATAGGTTACAGGGTTCTGGAAAAATATTTATCATTTGGATCTACAGCTTAGTTTATAGTGATAGATGCTTCATTTGTCGTAAGATATAAATACAGCATTGTCTAGCTGTTCTACGAAATGGCTTTTTTCACCGGAATCCGGTAATATAAATTTACACGAATCACTATTTTTTGTTGTTCAAAATTCATTTCTGAATGCAGAAATGGATTCGGCATGCTGAAAAACCCTAGGACACTCGGATTATACAGAAATAATCACTCAAATCTATGAATCTAACAATTTCTTGCCGGATTTCAAGCAAATGTCCCCGGAAAAAATCGTCATTTCGTAGAAGGTTTAGCCTAAGTCTATAAATACTGGCTATCACAAAAATAATTTACAAGTACATAACAATATATCTTATTAAGAAGCATAATTTGTCATTTGAAGCAATTTTGATTGTGCAGACAACACAGGTATTCCTCATTAAGACTAATCTTGGATCACATTATAGCAGTTTGAGCAGCAATTATGACCAATTATTATTGAACTATGGGAAAGAAGGAAAATCTGCCTTTCTATCATCGTTCACTTTCGGTTCAAGTATTTTGTGCACTCGTCAGCAGCAGAGACTTCATCTTGCCATCATCCTGTAGTGAATGGACTCGGGTGTTCACACAGTTGAGCCACACTGAACACTCCGGTTTACTTTGTGTGTGCTCTTTGCTTTGAGGATAATAATCAGCAACTTCGAATAACTGCATTAGAATAATATTTTTTCCTTCTCGCTGATAATTGCAATTCAGCTTGCTAGCAAAGCAACGGTTCTTCCATTGGTTTGCAGGCAAAGATCCATATTACGAGTGTTCAAGTATTGCTTCCAGCCATAGGGGCTGAAGTCAAAACTGCAATTCGTGGTATCATGATATTAATACACTTAACGATCCAAAAGTTATCTAAAACAACTCAAAATATCCCAGACATAAGCAAGTGCCCAATTTTTAATTACCAGAATGACAAAATCCCTTGTTCCATTTTCCACTTATTGAATTCAAATCATGTAGCAAGTATGATTGACTTGTAAATATAAAGGGAAAAATAATCTATAAATTCCAAATTTCCATTGGGCAAGCTCTTTGGATTTGCCATAAAAAAGTCCTTCATCCGACTTGAAACTCTCATGGCAAGTTTCAATCTTCATTATTTCAATAATAAATGTCTCGAAATGCAATAAATTAGTGTGACAAAGACTATATCTCTGTCACATTTTAGAAAACAGAGCCTTCACCAAACTGCGAGACATACCATCAAGGCCTGGTAAATGATTGCAACTCAGCAGGTTTTGCCAGCCAATCTAGGAAAGGTGAGGAACTGCTGCGAAAAATCTCAAGAGCTTTATAATATTTCCAGGCTGAGACCTTAAAAATATGCAAGCAAAGTCATGGCTGTCAGATTCAGGGTCATCAGAAATAGAAAGAAAAAAATAGAGCACGATGATAGTTTCAATGTAATGCCAGATTCCAAAAACAACCAGAAATACCAAATATGCACAAGAAATAATAAAATGTATGCCAAAATATTGAATATTTTGCAAATAGAAAGAGATTGGAGCACTACTCTACTCCGAATTATACAAGTAGTTGCACTGCAACCTTAACGAATTTGGAAGAAACACATTTTTCAGCCAAAAGAGGAAAATTTCTCTTGTAAATAAGAATTATTGATTGAGTGTGAATTGTCCGCTTGAGAGTGAAATACTCTCTATATACCAAAGTACTCGGAACCAGAACCGGATCAGAATCGTTTTTCCCACATTTTCAACTCAAACCTGAAGTAGACTACCAACTGAAGACTGGTAAAAGAACGTTCATATAAAAAATTCATTAACTATTCAATCTTTAATATATATATATATATATATATATAGCCCAATGGATTAGCTCAATTGATTTGTACCAACTAGTTTCATGGGTTCAAGTCTGATAGAGTTACTATGGGTTAGGAATACATGTACTCTGGCAGCATTTAACCGGTGTGCCATTCATGGAATGTGAGGAAGCCCCTGTAGGGTTTCCCAGAGGACATTTTTCAAGGAAAAAAAATATCTAGCCCAGTGGGTTAGCTCAATAAATTTGAACCAATCAGTTTCAAGGAAAAGATCACTAAGAGGTCATGGGTTCAAGTCCGTTAGAGTCCTTCTGGGTTAGGAGCATTTGTATTACTCCGGTGGCATTTACCTGAGTGCCTGGAGTGGATTCCTTGAGGAAGTATTCCATGGAAATATATATATATATATATTCATCCAAACATCAGAGGCTAAATATGCAATATTTGTTCATTTATATTGCATGTAAGGGTGCAAATAGTGAAACTTCGAAATATAAGTTTTGAGATACATAAAATTAAAGTCTCAGAGAATACATAGAAATTCTGACCCTGTCAATAATCATAATGTTTTATGTATTCTCTTGTAAAAATAATTTTTGTGGGGCCTCGGCAAGGGTTAGTGTGAATGGTGTACTTTCATACCCTACTCTTCTTCAGCGATCTATTCAACAAGGCTTCCCTTTGGCTTCTTATCTTCAGGTGATTGCAAGTAATGATCCGGGCTACTTGTTGGAGGCAGCCATAGTCCAAGGGAAAATTAGAAGAATTTCTTTAACTGAGGGAAATTAATTAATCAATGTTCACTTTGCGTATGATTCAGCTTTCATCCCTGAATTGACCCAGTAATCTGTGGAGGGTACTATTCTCTACCTGGACCTAAGTTGCACGAAATTGGAAATGGATACAAGTTTCCAAAATGGGTATGTCGTAGAAATGTCACCTCGAATTTTGGAAACGCAGTATTTAAATAATACAAAATGGTAAACACTTCAAAACTATTTTTTTAATAGCACATTATCTTGCAAATTGGAATAAAATGATCAAGAAAATTAGAATGACTTTAGACTTGATTCATCATTGTTTTCCTATCATTAGGCAATTGTGTGCTTGTTCCAATGCACCTTTGAAGCACTATTATAGGCCCAAAACATGCCTTGTTTGAGCTGAAATGCCCCTGTTTGGGCTGAAACATTTTGGAAACTTGGTCCCTTCTTTTAGGGTTCCTTTCCAAATCACGAAGCTTCGCCAAAATGTTTTTGGACTTTTCCGAAGGTTTCAAAACACGTTTCCGGCCATAAAATGTGGGGTGGAGACATTTCCTACAACTAAGACTTATACACATGCAAAAGTTGCTACAGTAGTTGTTAGTGAGGGAAAAATAGAGGTATTTCTTATTAGCCAACATGGCCCCCGTAATTAGCTAAATCATAAATGGAAGCCTATAAAACCAGGGGAGATGACACATTATTTGGGCATTCCCTTTGGTATGCAGTGCTCTATTTTCTATCAGTGAGAATGGATAATGGCCATGTTTGGAAAAAATCAAGCTTCGAGTAATCTTGATTTTCAGCTTGCCAGGAAGATTACGATTGTTGATAGAATTCTAGCAGCAAGGCACATTTATTACTCCTCTTGTCTCTTCCCCTCTCAAGCAACCTATAAGATGTTGGAGAAGGTGCTCAAAAGTTTTCTCTGGGGCAAGAAAGGGGGACAAAAGGAATTTGTTTGGTGGCTTGGTTGTTTGCACTTTACCAAGGGATCAAGGGGGATTAGGCCTCCCCAACATCAAAGCTCAAGGAGTTTCATTTGCTTGTAAATGGGTAGTTGTAATGTACTTAGGAAGAATAAATAATATAATATTAGGTACCTGGGGAGGTACCTAGGGAACAATTCAAGTAATGTGGCAATAATCATGGAATAACTTATAAGCCCACTCAGTAGTTGGTGGTTAATAAATAGGCACACTAGGTAGTTGGGGACTAATAAATATAATAATAGAGGTTAGTTGGAATAGACCCCAAGGAATACACAAGAGACTATATATACACGAGTACCATTTTATTGAGATTAGTTGACTGTTATCCCCAACTCTTAGGGATAACTAACAAGATCGTGTCTTGAGGCCTTCAAGTTGCAGACATGGAGTACCAAGAGACAGCTTGACCAACAGTGTCCACTTGCACAGACAGAGACCCACCTCGCCACCTCAGTTCCAAGTTCATCATGAGGGTATCCACCACATCAGTTGGCTTCCAGATGACATTGGGTCTTGCTCCATGAGGTACAAGCCAGGTATTATGGTGAGTGACATTTCAATATTTGAGGCATTTGAGTTTGTACATTTTTGAAGTACTTTTGATTATGTAATGTTTGCTTGGACATTGTGCTCTTTGCCCTGTTACACTTTGGTGGTTGACATTGCACCCTAGTAAGTGGGTCACCCTTAGGGATAGGTTTTCTACTGGGAGATTCTCTTGACGATTCATAGTGCCATTCCCAAGCATACTTGTCACTTTCCACACTTCATCCCCTCATCTCCTTACCTTTTGGGATTTTCGGGTGTAATGACCCAAGAAGGGATTGTCCCTCATTTCATGGGAAGAAGGGATTGAAGTCCCAAAGGCTTGTAGCTGGAAAAAGGTAAAATACAAATATGAACCTTCTAAATGCTCGCCCAGGGATCCTGAGGACAGTGCAATGTCTCTCGTAAGAAAATAATGGGACCCGTGAAAAATAATTAATGCAAGATGTCAACCAAGGTAGAGCATGTGTGGGCACTGTTTTTCATGCTTAGGTAGAAGCCCCACACATGACTTCAACTTGGGGAAGCATGATATGACCATGGTAGAGTCAAGGTGGGCATTGTTTTTCATGCTTAGGTAGAAGCCCCACCTTGGCTTCAACTTAGAAACATCTTAACAAGACAAATGGAAATAAATGGGCTTGGAAAAGGGTTGCATTGAAAACGAAGGTGCAACACACCCTCTACAAAGGCACCCATAAATGAGATACTACTGTCCCCATCCATGTCACTTTGTCCACATGTCTTAGAGAGTGGTCAACTTGGGAAACACTCCTAAACTTGTAGYTGGAAAAAGGTAAAATACAAATATGAACCTTCTAAATGCTCGCCCAGGGATCCTGAGGACAGTGCAATGTCTCTCGTAAGAAAATAATGGGACCCGTGAAAAATAATTAATGCAAGATGTCAACCAAGGTAGAGCATGTGTGGGCACTGTTTTTCATGCTTAGGTAGAAGCCCCACACATGACTTCAACTTGGGGAAGCATGATATGACCATGGTAGAGTCAAGGTGGGCATTGTTTTTCATGCTTAGGTAGAAGCCCCACCTTGGCTTCAACTTAGAAACATCTTAACAAGACAAATGGAAATAAATGGGCTTGGAAAAGGGTTGCATTGAAAACGAAGGTGCAACACACCCTCTACAAAGGCACCCATAAATGAGATACTACTGTCCCCATCCATGTCACTTTGTCCACATGTCTTAGAGAGTGGTCAACTTGGGAAACACTCCTAAACTTGAGGTACAATTCACCCGATAGGTCGCTTGTCAACCCTTCCATTCCTAAACTTGGAAAATTGCATAGGGTCTTTGAGCACTTGTTTATTTTGATGAGGTGGTTTGGATGTACATGCTTAGATGGCTCTTTTATTGATTTGATTTACTTATCATGATGCATTTGACATGAGATCCTTGCAAGGTGCATTCATTGTCTTTGCAGGACCTAATTGGTGGACATATTTGGAAGAACAAGCCTAGCTTGGGCTTCCTTGCGGCTTGAAGCCCACAGGTTGGATACGATAGCCCATGCATCGAACGAAGATGCTAGCCTTTGGAGGCCTGAGGAGATACCATGGAGGACATAACCCAACCTTTAGCCAACCCAACGATTTTCTCTTGAAGCTAAAACATCACTTTTGAAGAGGTTGACGTCACCCTCGGGCTAGGTCTTGTGGTGGTGGTGGTGTTGTTGCTTGACACTTGACATCTTTGGATGGAGAGGGGCACCTTGAGGACCCTAGCGCTTGAGAGGGAGGCCTTTGGAGGCCTAACGTTTCATCCCCAAGCTCAATGATTTGCCAAAGGTGCCAAAACGTTGCCCTAAAGGGGTGGCGTCATGCTTCTTTAGGGTTTCTTATGTGCATTTTAGGGTTAAATTTGAATTTTATATTGTAAAGGGGCAAAGTAAGGGTTGTTGTCCCCTTACTTTGTGGTTTACCCTAAAATTAAGTGAACAAACACTTGTAGTAGGATTTGTATAAATAGAGATCATTTCATTTCATTTTGACATCACAACTCTCCCATCTTGGAGAGGATTCTTGGCTGAAATTTACACCCTACATGGGAAATTTTGTCTATCTCTCTTGCTACTATCTCTTGCTATGGTTTGCTTTGGCCATTGGATGAAGAAGTAAGGTGCTATCTTTCTTGGAGGTTTTTTCTTGCTTTTATGGTGGATTTTTTTGGTTAAAAGGAGTCTTGTTAATGCTTGGACTAGGTAAGGAATCTTTCATGTTATTAATTATTTTCTTGGTCACAAGGTTAATTTGCTAAGCTTTTGGGGAGTATAAGGGCATAAAACCCCACTAAGCCCATCACATTTGTCTTGGAATAATTTCTTGCATAAAGGAATACTAGGAGGAGTAAAAGGGTTTACACCCTCCTAGGGTTTTCCTTAGCTAGTCTTGCTTGCCTTGGGAAGTAAATGGGCTTACACCCCCAAGGAAGTAGCACACCTAGCTCTTTCATTTTTAAAGACTCCATAACCCAATATTTAAAAGCACTAATCTCTTGCAATGAAGAAATAAAATCATTGCATTGGGATACATAGACTTACGAAGTATCGAAATTGTTTAAGTTGAAATATTTTCTACATGTTATAAGCTTTCTTGTGCCCTAAGGGTGTCCTCTTTTAGCCAAGGATTTCATTGCTGCAATAAATTTAGGGCTGCAGCAAACTTCCCTTTCTTTCATCATTTACTCACTTTTCAACCGTGCAAATTGACTTCTAAACCTAGATTATTGTTTTACTGGTTATGGGCTATCTTTTTGATGGTTTACTTGTTGATGTTTATGGTTGGAACTTGTTGTTGTAGCAATTGTTTGCTACAGCCATAAGGCTACCCTAACACTTTGCTGATAACTTCATTTGGCAGCCCTAATTTACCGTCAAAGTTCATGCTTAAGTATTGGAAAGTTATCTATTGTTTTAGTACTTCATTATCCAATAATTACTTGATAGTTTTGATGGTTATTTCTACAATAAATGATTGATCCCATTGCTGATATATATATTTCTTTACTGCTGTAATTTAGGACAGAAAGCTTCACTTTCTTGTCCGTTTGACATTCAAGCTTGTATCTTGGTTATTTGTCTTGTCTCGGGTAGTAAATGGGCTTACACCCCCAAGGAAGTAGCACACCTAGCTCTTTCATTTTTAAAGACTCCATAACCCAATAGTTAAAGGCACTAATCTCTTGCATTGAAGAAATAAAATCATTGCATTGGGATACATAGAGTTACTAAGTATCGAAATTGTTTAAGTTGAAATATTTTCTACATGTTATAAGCTTTCTTGTGCCCTAAGGGTGTCCTCTTTTAGCCAAGGATTTCATTGCTGCAATAAATTTAGGGCTGCAGCAAACTTCCCTTTCTTTCATCATTTACTCACTTTTCAACCGTGYAAATTGACTTCTAAACCTAGATTATTGTTTTACTKGTTATGGGCTATCWTTTTGATGGTTYACTTGTTGATGTTTATGGTTGGAACTTGTTGYTGTAGCAATTGTTTGCTACAGCCATAAGGCTACCCTAACACTTTGCTGATAACTTCATTTGGCAGCCCTAATTTACCGTCAAAGTTCATGCTTAAGTATTGGAAAGTTATCTATTGTTTTAGTACTTCATTATCCAATAATTACTTGATAGTTTTGATGGTTATTTCTACAATAAATGATTGATCCCATTGCTGATATATATATTTGTTTACTGCTGTAATTTAGGACAGAAAGCTTCACTTTCTTGTCCGTTTGACATTCAAGCTTGTATCTTGGTTATTTGTCTTGTCTCGGGTAGTAAATGGACTTACACCCCCAAGGAAGTAGCACACCTAGCTCTTTCATTTTTAAAGACTCCATAACCCAATAGTTAAAGGCACTAATCTCTTGCATTGAAGAAATAAAATCATTGCATTGGGATACATAGAGTTACTAAGTATCGAAATTGTTTAAGTTGAAATATTTTCTACATGCTATAAGCTTTCTTGTGCCCTAAGGGTGTCCTCTTTTAGCCAAGGATTTCATTGCTGCAATAAATTTAGGGCTGCAGCAAACTTCCCTTTCTTTCATCATTTACTCACTTTTCAACCGTGTAAATTGACTTCTAAACCTAGATTATTGTTTTACTGGTTATGGGCTATCATTTTGATGGTTCACTTGTTGATGTTTATGGTTGGAACTTGTTGCTGTAGCAATTGTTTGCTACAGCCATAAGGCTACCCTAACACTTTGCTGATAACTTCATTTGGCAGCCCTAATTTACCGTCAAAGTTCATGCTTAAGTATTGGAAAGTTATCTATTGTTTTAGTACTTCATTATCCAATAATTACTTGATAGTTTTGATRGTTATTTCTACAATAAATGATTGATTCCATTGCTGATATATATATTTGTTTACTGCTGTAATTTAGGACAGAAAGCTTCACTTTCTTGTCCCTTTGACATTCAAGCTTGTATCTTGGTTATTTGTCTTGTCTCGGGTAGGTGTAACACTCTAGTGCAGGTACCCAAGTCTTTGGCAACCATCCTCCATCTGCAAGACTCATCTTCAAGCCATCCTCTACTTATTATGTTGACCTATAGGTTCATTACCTCCCATTACTTCACTTTTCATCTCATTTCCCCTAGAGTCACCTGGGATTCCCCCCTTGTGTAGGATTTTTCCTTCACTAAAGCGAGGGGAGGGTTTAACTAAGGTGACAGTGGGTAGACTCTCCCACCGTTATCGCCATATTGTGGATTGGGTCGGACTTTGCCCAACCTACAGTTTGCGCAATAACATGCTGGCGTCGTTGTCGGGGAGGATTTTGAATCCTCTTACATGTCCAAACGACACTTTGGCAAGCTTCCTTCCCAAACCCTTTACCCCTATATTGCTCGATGACTCCACTTGAAGAACGTTCCCCTTCCACCCTTGATGAGCTCTTCTTGAAGCTCATCTGGCGAGTCCACCTTCCAAGAACCCACCTTTCCTTGTTTCCCCCTTTCCATCCTTTGATGAGCCTTGATCTCATCTGGCGACTTTATTGAGGTGTCTTCTCAGTCAATGGAATTATGGCACCATGGGATGAACCCTCGTCTAGAAATTGTCATGCCTCGAGGAGGGCACTTTTACAAATGGAAATGGAAAAAGTTGTTGATGAAGTTGCTGAGGAATTGATGAATCTTGTAAAAGAGTTATTTCAAAAATCTATCGAACAACTAGCCCTTGAGGACGAAGAAATGCTTGAAGGACAGATATATGAAGAAAGTTACCAAGAAGATCCCGATGAAGTTTCTCATGTTGAATATCCGGACAAGACATTTGATGAAGATGAAGTGCTTATATCTGCCCTTCCATTTGATGAAGACATCCAGGCCTCTGTTCCTCCTGCATATCAAGAAGAGAACATGATGAGTTGTGACACTTTTGAAGATCTTGATGATACTTTATTCCATGACTTTGGAAGTGAAGAAGTATTAGAGGAGCCTTGGATGCGACAGATCCTTTTGGAAAAGGGAAAATAAAGCACTTTGTATTAAGGATCAAGCCCCTTATAATGAAGAGGCGATGGAGAGGCATATCCATGAAGAGAAAGAGGAATTATGATGAGGTACAACATGTTTAGAAACCTCGTAAGACATCGTTATCTTTTCTCCCGCTTGATGAAGGTGAGGATATCCAACCTCGCTTTCCTCCTGCATATGAAGTTGAAGAAGCAACTAATCACAATGATGAAGAATCTGAAGATCCAGCTGAAGCCACCCTAGCCTTTGTTCTTCCTCCACACGAAGACAAAGAGATGGTCATTTTCAATCGTACTGACAGTCTCATGAAAGAACCCTTGGATATGGTTGATGAGCATATAGACACTTTCATACAAACTGGGAGACGCAGATGGGATTTTGGTCATTTCATTTTTCATAGAGACCCTGTTTACAACAATGAGGGTAGCTCTCAAGCGAAGGGGGTTGAGTTGTCATCTTCAGAGGACTGGTCTTCATGCATATATGATTCAAATGTTTGGCAGCCTAATGATGATATGGTTACAGATTTGTTCCGTCCATTCGAGGATGACCTGTTGCAACATTTTCAGGGTAATTTTCGGTCATCTCTTGGGAGTTGTGATGCAAATCCTTTTGGGGATGCAGACTTGTTCTATGAGGACTTTCAACCACCTTCGTCCTCAATTTTAGATGATCACCTGGATCTGGCTATCCCAAAGCAATCAAAGGCTCAATCTACAAAACGGAAGTATTTTCGTCTTGAGGATGTTTACAAGGATTCATAGACAAAGAGGCAACATTTTTCTTTCTCTACACCTGAGCTTGTCCCTTACCTCATTTCTTTTTCTCAGGGAAATCATGGGGTCTTTTTGGGATCTCTCATATCTTCTCAACCTTTAGGAAGCAGTGATCATGCTAACAGGGATGAAGATGAGCCATCGTCTACATACAATAGTCTTGTTCAGAGATGGATCGATCAGGCTTGTGGATGTTCTTTCTAGCAGGATTTCCTCCCTCCCACCCATCTCCATGAGTTTCATTTCCTGATTTATTATATGTCTATTTATGCTCATGATCATTATGTGCTTGACCTATATTTGTTGTATTACATGATTAAGCACCGAGGGAGATACCTTGATGAAATGATGAACAGATGGTTGCACTGGTTGTATGACTTCACCCAACATCACCTATCACCAGATCTTCAGGGCCCCATGTAAGTAGGTAGGTCATCCTAATTTCTTGCATTTGCATATTGATTGCTCATAGTAGTTTAGTTTCATTTCATCTTTGATTTTTCTCTACTTGCATTAACAATTTAGGTGTTTTTCTTTTCATCATATATATGAAAAATGTAAAAAGCTTTATTTTCTAGACTAGTTCTCATTTTTGGTTTTTTATTATATGGACGAAGGATGAGTGAGCCATCCTACACTTAACAAGTTTGTTGTTTCAGTGTGTGTAGACACAAGTCCACTAAGAGATGCTACGGTTCTCATGCACAATACGACGAGTACATGTCCTCAAGTAGGAGCCAGATGTCATCCCCAACTCTTAGGGATAACTAAGGAGATCAAGTCTCGAGGCCCTTGGGTTACAGACATGGAGTACCGAGAGACAGCTTGACCAGCAGTGTCCACTTGCATAGACAGAGACCCACCTCGCCACCTCAGTGCTAGGTTCATCATGAGGGTATCCACCACATCAGTTGGCTTCTAGAAGACATTGGGTCTTGCTCCATGAGGTACAAGCCAGGTATTATGGTGAGTGCCATTTCAATATTTGACGCATTTGAGTTTGTACATTTTTGAACTTCTTTTGATTATGTAACGTTTGCTTGGACATTATGCTATTTTCCTTGTTACACTTTGGTGGTTGACATTGCGCCCTAGTAAGTGGGTCACCCTTATTGATAGGTTTGCTACTGGGAGGTCCTCTTGACGATTCATCGTGCCATTCCCGACCATACTTGTCACTTTCCACACTTCATCCCCTCATCTCCTTACCTTTTGGGATTTTTAGGTGTACTGACACAAGAAGGGATTGTCCCTCATCTCATGGGAAGAAGGGGTTGAAGGCCCAGAGGCTTGTAGCTGGAAAAAGGTAAAATTCAAATATGAAACTTCTAGATGCTCACTCAAGGATCCCGAAGACAATGAAATGTCTCTCATAAGAAAATAATGGGACCTATGAAAAACAATTAATGCAAGATGTCAACCAAGGTAGAGCATGTGTCGGCATTGTTTTTCATGCTTAGGTAAAATCCCCACACATGACTTCAACTTGGGGAAGCATGATGTGACCATGGTAGAGTCAAGGTGGGCACTCTTTTTCATGATTAGGTAGAAGCACCACCTTGGCTTCAACTTGGAAACATCTTAAAAAGACAAAAGGCAATAAATGGGCTTGGAAAAAGGTTGCATTGAAAACGAAGGTGCACCACACCCTCTACAAAGGAAACCATAAATGAGATAATATAGTCCCTTGTATGTTATGAATCCCATGCCCAAGAGTCTTTCCCCCATCCATGTCACTTTGTCCACATGTCTTAGAGAGGGGTCAACTTGGGAAACACTCCTAAACTTGAGGTACGATTCACCTGATAGGTCGCTTGTCAACCCTCACATTCCTAAACTTGGCAAATTGCATAGGGTCTTTGAGCACTTGTTTATTTTGATAAGGTAGTTTGGATGTGCATGCTTAGATGGCTCTTTTATTGATTTGATTTACTTATCATGATGCATTTGACTTGAGATCCTTGGAGGGCGCATTCATTGTCTTTGTAGGACGTAGTTGGTAGACAGATTTGGAAGAACAAGCCTAGCTTGGGCTTCCTTGGGGCTTGAAGACCACAGGTTGGATACCATAACCCATGCACCGGACGAGGATGTTAGCCTTTGGAGGCCTGAGGAGATACCATGGAGGACATAACCCAACCTTTAGCCAGCCTAATGATTTTCTCTTGAAGCTAAAACGTCACTTTTGAGGAGGTTGACGTCACCCTAGGGCTAGGGCTTGTGGTGGTGGTGTTGTTGCTTGACACTTGGCATCTTTGGATGGAGAGGGCCACCTTGAGGACCCTAGCGCTTGAGAGGGAGGCCTTTGGAGGCCCAATGTTTCATCCCCAAGCTCAACGATTTGCTAAAGGTGCCAAAACGTTGCCCTAAAGGGATGACATCATGCTTCTTTAGGGTTTCTTATGTGCATTTTAGGGTTAAATTTGAATTTTATATTGTAAAGGGGCAAAGCAAGTGTTGTTGTCCCCTTACTTTGTGGTTTACCCTAAAATTAAGTGAACAAACACTTGTAGTAGAATTTGTATAAATAGAGATCATTTCATTTGATTTTGACATCACAACTCTCCCATCTTGGAGAGGATTCTTGGCTGAAATTTACGCCCTACTTGGACAATTTTGTCTATCTCTCTTGCTCCTATCTCTTGCTATGGTTTGCTTTGGCTATTGGATGAAGAAGTAAGGCGCTATCTTTCTTGGAGGCTTTTTCTTGCTTTTATGGTGGATTTTCTTGGTTAAAAGGAGTTTATCTTGTTACTGCTTGGACTGGGAAAGGAATATTTCATGTTATGTTTCTTTTCTTGGTCACAAGGTTAATTTGCTAAGCTTTTGGGGAGTATCAGGGCATACAACCCCACTAAGCCCATCATATTTGTCTTGGAATAATTTCTTGCATAAAGGAATACTAAGAGGAGTAAAAGATTTTACACCCTCCTAGGGTTTTCTTTAGCTAGTCTTGCTTGCCTTGGGGAGTAAAAGGGATTACACCCCCAAGGAAGTAGCACACCTAGCTCTTTCATTTTTAAAGACTCCATATCCCAATAGTTAAAGGCACTAATCTCTTGCATTGGAGAAATAAAATCATTGCATTGGGATACGTAGAGTTACGAGGTATCGGAATTGTTTAGGTTGAAATCTTTTCTACATGTTATAAGCTTTCTTGTGCCCTAAGGGCATCCTTGTTTAGCCAAGGATTTCATTGCTGCAATAAATTTAATGCTACAGCCATTAGGGCTGCAGAAAATTTCACTTTCTTTCATCATTTACTCACTTTTCAACCATGGAAATTGACTTCTAAACCTAGATTATTGTTCTACTGGTTATGGGCTATCTTTTTTATGGTTTACTTGTTGATTTTTATGGTTGGAACTTGTTGCTATAGCAGTTGTTTGCTACAGCCATAAGACTTCCCTAACACTTTGTTGATAACTTCATTTGGAAGCCCTAATTTACTGTCAAAGTTCATGCTTAAGTATTGGAAAGTTATCTATTGTTTTAGTACTTCATTATCCAATAATTACTTGATAGTTTTGATGGTTATTTCTACAGTAAATGATTGATTGCATTGCTGATATATATATATATATATATATATATATATATATATATATATATATATATATATTTGTTTATTGCTGTAATTTAGGACAGCAAGCTTCACTTTCTTGTCCCTTTGACATTCAAGCTTGTATCTTGGTTATTTGTCTTGTCTCGGGCAGGTGTAACACTCTGGTGCAGGTACCCAAGTCTTTGGCAACCATCCTTCATCCGCAAGACTCATCTTCAAGCCATCCTCTACTTCTTATGTTGACCTATAGGAGCATTACCTCCCATTACTTCACTTTTCATCACATTTCCCCCTAGGGTCACCCGGGATTCCCCCCTTGTGTAGGATTTTTCCTTCACTAAAGCGAGGGGAGGGTTTATCTAAGGTGACAATGGATAGACTCTCCCACCGTTATCACCATATTGTGAATTGGGTCGGGTTTTTCCCAACCTACAGTTTGCGCGATAACATTGAGGATTCTATTGTAACAAGCATGGCTTGTGGAGTCATTCTTTCCAAAAGGAGTAATTGATGGCGTCACTCTACCTTAAGGGTTTTCTCATTATTCATGTGTTTATTATTGTGTAGAAATATTTGGTTATTCTGAAGTTAAGGGGGTTTTGTAATGTTCTATCTTTTTTTTTTTTGAGTTTTTTCTTGTTTTATGATTTGGACAATTTGTCAAATGGTTTGCACATGGATAATTTAACAGCAAATTCAAGCTCTTTAATTTATTGCTGGTAATTATAACAATTACTAAATGAAAACTCAAACAACCATAGCAGCCATATTTGTATATCAACAGAACACATGAAATCTACTACATGTTATAACAATGAACATAATGGAACCTGATATTAATATTGTTGTAGGTATCTTGAGAAATGCAGTGGAAGAGCGCTTCCTGTAGATAAGCTAGTGTACAGCAGTTATATGGCTGGAAAGATAGGCACCCTTAGCAGTAGTAAATGGGTTCACAATAGCAGCAAGTGCAGCCATAGAAAGGGTTGACCTTTCCCAAGAAAACTTGCCCAGCTTCTGGAAGTAACTCAGCCACACCACTTGGTTCAGTTCCCCACAGTAACTCAGCCACAGAAGATAAGAAAATCGTCCCAAGAATGAGTTCTTCCAACAACAGAGAGGAAACAAAGTGCTCAGCCAGCAAACAACTTATCCCACAGTAGAAGTTAGCAACAACTACAGTGAGGCGCTTTTGCTTACATAAACTTTGCCTACAATGAAAGGTTTTCAGCCCACTCCCAATAGTTTCAACCCCCACGCAGCAATAATATCAAACCACGGGGAAATACCCTTGTCTCACCCTCAGATATGCGCCCAGCAGTCAAAGAATGCGCCCAGAATGAGGAGATTCGACACCCATAAGGATTTCTCAGCCTTCACGCTTACAAACTTCAGTCCACAATACCAAGTCGCCCTTCCTTCCTCCAAACTCGATCTCACAAAGAGGGATCCGACCCCAAATATCAATAAACTCTGTCACCACAAGAAAACTCTGCTACAAATATGAAAACTTTGCTGCCAAAAAAGGAATACTCAACCACATTGAAGCACGGTAAAGAAATCTGAATGATCTCTTCCCAATGACCAGCTAGGGTGGATAGTCTCACCACTAAAACCAATCTCAATAGTCTCTCTAGGGTTTTCGTCCCAAGAGTCTAAAAGCCACAAGAGCTGTCTCAATTCGTTTTTACCTAAGTTGCAGGAAATGCCCTACATTTCAGCGTCGGAAATGATCCAAAATGCCAAAACGGGTACGGTACGGCCAGGAAACGTCATCGGCCATACCGTACGACATTTCTTGATTTGGAAACGTCATATGGTACGGTCGGTGGAATTTCCCAACCGTACCAGCCC
>JASDQU010101593.1:208927-233478 GCA_032191745.1 Picea mariana | reverse complement strand
AGGACATTGCCTTGGCGTGGTGACCAGAGCTGACAGTGTTACCCACTTGTATTTTCGCAGAAATGATAAGGCTGGCTCGTGATGAGATCCCCTTTCCCTTGGCCATGCAACCAAAGGTCACTGCCCTGGCGTGGTGACCAGATGATGGCAATGTCATACCGCAAGATACCTATGAACATAATGGGCCGGCTCGTGATGAGACCTCCCATCCTCTTGGTTAGGTCTTGTTTTATTATTTTTCTTAGGGTCCCTTTTGTTTCTTATCGAGAGGCCTTTTATTGCCTTCTCAGGGATCCCTAGCGAAGCATCTCTAGGTTTCATTTCCTATGGCTTTTATCTTTTACCAACTGCTTTTACCCCCTGGGCCTTTAGCCCCTTTTTCCCACAAGACAAAGTGTAACCCTCAAAAGGTCATCCTAATGGCCGGACTAGGGGAATGGGATGGATGAATGGGAGATAAGATGTAAAATGATAGAATGGTGGGAGCAGACGATGGCTCTGCAAATCCCCTTTGGTGGCTAACCAAAACCCATGAATACAAGCTTGCTAAGTCACCCCGTCAATCACCCCAACAATGGTCAAGTGGATTACCAAGCAGTTACCATAAATACAAGGAACCCGATGCATATATAAGAAGGTTATAATGATCAAACATGACACATACCATGATACCTTGGACCAATTGCCTCATGGAGCAAGAGTCTTCTCTGATGCAATTCCAAGCCGATGGTGATGAATGCTGCTGTTGCTGACAGGACAAGTCTGGCGAAGAAGAAGAAGGATGGGCCCTCCAGGGCCATGCTCAGGTCAATCCTGCTTTCGGTACTCCATGTCTAGGACCTGTGGGCCTCAAGACATGATCTCCTAGTTATCCCTAGAAAACGGGGATAACAAGGCTGAAGCTAAGATTTAGTGTGTGTATGAGATCTACCCCTAGAATATTTTAATCATTTAAGCATAAGTAAACCAGCAACACATAACTAACCACTTACAATGGCACAAGGTGGAGGCAAGCCTACCTTTATTGTGCCAAAGAGGGTTGAAAAGAGAAGCAAACTAACTAAGATTAACACAACTAGCCACACATCCTTTCCCTAGTGACAAGTGTGGCAAAAAGATTAAGAAATGCTTGAAAATACATCTATGTTCTAGCCTTACGATTTTGGAGATGTCTCACCCAAGGTGTTGGCACAAAATATTATTTACAATAAAAGAAATTATACACAAGAGAATAAGCTTTAAAGAACTCACCAAAAATGCTAAAAAAATGAAGGAGAAGGGTGAGATTTTTTACCAACCCAAAGTAGAGACCTTTGGGAGTGTTGTGTGACCAAAAGTGGGTTGAAAAACCCCTTGACCTGATGAGAACCTGTAAAAACCAGGAAGCTATTGCTTGCTGAAAATGCTGCACACAACAATAAAAGTGAGGAAAATTTTCTATTTTTAGGGCATAAATTTTTCACATAAAAATTCCAAGTAAAAATGTATTTTTGTGACCTATCTATGATTGTTAGCAAATTGAAATATAGAAGGGATGAGTAAAGAAACCAGATCTGAAAAACAATGGAGTTTAAGGGGGTTTTAAGAGTAGACTCTTCCTTGAGGCTAGCCCAATAAAACCCTAGAGGTAAACTTGCAAAATGTGAGAGAGAAGCTACAAAAATAGATAGAATGCGAGTAGATCTAGATGGTAAAACAAACTATTTTGAAATACCCAACTAAACACTTCACTAGATCTATGATAATACTACCACAAGATCTATCCAAACAAAATACTTTGCTTGAAACTTTTACTCTAGATCTATAAACTTGAAGCAAGAATGAGAGAGAAATAGAACAAGATCACCTCAATAGTAGCAAGAAGCAACAAGAATACTCTTTGTTTCTTCAAAATCCTCCAAAGCCTTTCTATTACTCAAGAGGAGAGTGTTGTAGCAACAAGTTGCTCCAACACTCTCAAGAGAAAAATGGAAAGGAAGCACAATGAACCAAGAGAGAGAGAGATGAGGGGAAAATTAAGTAGCATAACAATAGCTCAAGACTTGGTATCAAATGAGTGAGGGAGGGGTTCTATATATACTTGGGAAGGAAAAGCTACCCCTCTTGGATGAGTTACAAGTGTCACACATCAAAGAAAAGTCACTTTAGGGTTTTGGCATGGATGGATGAAGTGGAAATGAGTTGGAGTGAGTTGGCAAGACTTTGATAAGTGAAATGATGAGTTGTAGGGTCTAGGGAGGCACACCAAGGGATATAATAAGTCTCCCATTAATTTTTTTATTATTTTTTCACTGTTTGGAGACTTTCTAGAAGGGAGGCACACCACTCTAGGAAAAGTGACATTTTTGCTTAATGGCTAGGTGAGAAGGTGATGTGAGGGATGGAAAAGGTTAGGAAAGGTTAGGAAAAATCTCTCTCACTTTTTCCATCATTACTTTCATCCATTTGCTTATAAATTACAGAAATGACATTTTACCTATGTCATGACTTAGCAATTAAAATTGTCGTTTTGATTGACTGATACTCCTGGTGGACAAACACCTAGCAAAAGTTGTCCGACCAAGCTGAAACTTGGTCCAAGGGTGTAGGGGGTCTCATTCCATTTCTTTTGAGCACAAATACCCCTAGCAAAATCCCAAAGACCTAGTTTTTACAATATTTGCTCAAAAATAATTAATTAATTAAATAATTAAACTTCCAGCCTTAGGAAAATTTAATTAATTAAAAAAAACCTATCTAGACTCGATGGAATTCCTCAAAACTTTCTAAGATGTCATACATGGTCATTTATATCATTCCTAAACAATAGCTACCAGAAATAACCCCATTAGAACGCCTTTCACCACTTTGGAGGAATTATTGTTGGTGGGAGAGAAAAACTCAAGGGAAATTAATAAGGCTGAAAAGTCCAATTAATAACCTGAGGATAAAAAACCCTCGATGAAAGGAATTCTCCTAATGAAGAAATCTCAAGGTAACTGACCTAAATACGACCCATGCAGACCTATTACATTATTAACCCACGCAGGGGTGGAAATTCCGTTTACAAAAATATGTGTTGGAGGCAAAAATTGACCAGTAGAACCAAACTGTCTTTGACATATTAACATCTGTTGATGCATATCTTCATGGCACATGGAGTTGACCCCCTAGTTGGATAGGTGGTCAACAAGGGTTTCCTAGGATAAATGATGTGTCTCTTGTGATTGTGTATTTCTTAGTGATCCTATCTATGCTATGGTTATCTAGTGAATTGAAAAGAAGCCTAATAATAGCTTAAACTCTAACAGCTAGCAACCCATTTTGTTGTTATTCGGGCTTTCTCCTAGATCTGCAGTTCTCTTGTATACATAAGCTACTTACTATCTAAATAAAGGTCAGATCTAACATTGTGATTCTCTACTAGTGTTCTTATATCTCTTGTATTGTTTATGATTGTATGCTTCATATCTATTGGTCTATCATCATTGAATAATCCATGCACATCTTACGGATACATCTGCAAACACATGAACAAACATAACAACAGTAAACAGTTAGTGATCTGAGCAAAAAATTTGGCTCAGGAACATTACAAGATAGTCGGCAGTTGAGGATAATATCCAGATCTATGGATCTAGGGATATTACACTGGGCGAGCATCTAGAAGGTTCATGATTGGATTTTATCTTTTTCCAGGTACAAGCCTCTGGGCTTTCAACCCCTTCTTCCCATGAAATGAGGGACAATCCCTCCTTGGGTTAGTACACCCGAAAATCCCAAAAGGTAAGGAGATGAGGGGATGAAGTGTGGAAAGTGACAAGTATGGCCGGGAATGGCACGATGACTTGTCAAGAGGACCTCCCAGTAACAAACTTATCTCCAAATGTGACCCACTTACTGGGGCGCAATGTCAACCACCAAAGTGAAACAGGGCAAAGAGAATAATGTCCAAGCAGACGTTACATAATCAAAAGCAATAATAGATGTAGCAAACTCAAATGCTTCAAATATTGAAATGACACTCACCGTGATACATGGCTTGTACCTCATGGAGCAAGACCCAATGTCTTCCGGAAGCCAGCTGATGTGGTGGATACCATCGTGATGAACCTAGAACTGTGGTGGCGAGGCGGGCCTCTATCTGTGCAAGTGGACACTATTGGTCAAGCTATCTCTCGGTACTCCATGTCTGCAACCTGAGGGCCTCGAGACATCATCTCCTTAGTTATCCCTAGGAGTTGGGAATAACACCTCCTAGGTTCTCACTTGATGTAAAAGTCCCAACCATACATGTGAGACCCCAAGGGTGACTTAGATAAACTACCCATTGTCACCTCAGTAGCCTTATCTCTCCCTTTATTACGAGAACCAAAGAAACCATAGGTAGGGTTACAATACTGAAAATGATCTCCATAAACAGTGAATGATATTAGTATTGAACGGTACACTATTACAATGAGTGTCCTCACTCTTATAAAGAGATCGAGAGACCAAAAACCTAAAAGACGAAGACTCTAATCTTTTAACCTAAAGTCACTAAAGTACATATGATGATGGTCATTTTGAATCCTTATTGCATTTTTGGTCTCGAGATCTGGTGCATTGGGATCTGTGAATTTCCTCGAGAATTGTGAGATGCTGTGAATTGAGAGACTGCCACGTTGAGAACTGTAAATGGATACTGCACCATGGCCAAGAAGATGCATACAGACTCTATAAAACATGACCACGTGGGAAAATACATAGGTGCGCTTAAAATATGGGAATAACAAGCCCTACATAGTGTGATCATCTTGGCTCCCCTAAACCATGTGTCCCAATAGATCCATCCCAAGGCCTCCAATCCTCTCCAGGGTGAAAGGAATTGAGAGTGGGGACTAGAGGGACTGGGCATGGCCAACCATAGACTTGCATGAAAGATAAAAGATGCATGTGCTTGCAATCTAGTGCTCTAAACAACCATAAGATATATCCCAAAAGAAGATTGCCTAGAAGACTAAGTGGTTAAGAGTTGCTTAAAGATTTTACAGATTTTAGTTACCCTCCTAACTAAGTGTCAAACATTAACCCTCCTCCTCCTATTGCCAAATGGCTGTTGGATGCTCAAGATAGTAAGGCAACGAGGCCCACCCTAGTTGTCACAGTCAGCCCTAAGAATTGAGTTTTCACGGAAAGGACGCGCCCTACGCGCCGTGAGACCGTCCTCGGCCTACACCTTTCGCTGCCCTCCTCAATTCCCATTTTAGATGGTGAAGATGGTGGAATTTAGGCGTCCTAGTTGATCTAGTATGTTATTATGACTTAGGACTAAGTCTTAAGATGTGTTATGAGTGTTTTAGATGAGTTTTAGATGCACAAAAATTGTGAATTATGCCCAAAACCGAAACTTTTTAGCTTATGAAAGTGTGCTGTAAAAAGTGAAATTGAAGCATGTAAAACCACATCTAAAGCATGTAAAGAAAGCTGAAAAAGATAAACTCATCCATGTCATTCACTTAACCATTTGCATGCATAAACTTGAAGAAACAAATGTGAATGAAAGACAAGAAGAACTTGTCAAATGAAAATGAAAATTGCTTTAGATTTTATCATTTAACTATGTGCGTTATCCCATTTATGATAGCATGCTAAAGATTGAAATACTTGCTGAAAAGAAAACTAAGTCCTACACCATTCACATGTCCATGAGTACCTTCGCAAACTTAAATGAAAATGAAAAGATCGAGAGATAACACGTTTGCCCAAAATAGATTGATCTAAGACATCACTACTTAGCCATAGGTATAGTGCACTTAGATGTACTATTATTTAGATTGTAGTGAAACTCAAAACATGTAAATGAAACAATGCCTCAAAGGCTTAAACTAAGATGAGTATATGTGTGGTTTCTATCTCTAGAAAATTTTAGCCATGTAAGCAAATAAAACTATCAACATATTACCATCCTAGCCATACGATATGGGGATGTCTCTCCCAAGGTGTAGGCAACTTAATTTGAACAAAACTTGAAATATATTGCAAACCACTCACAATCGGCACAAGGTGGAGGCAAGCCTACCAATGTTGTGCCAAAGAGGGTTGGAAATAAAAACTAATCAATTATTATTAGAACAAACTATCCACACAACCTTGTCCTAATGACAAGTGGGGCAAGAAATAAAGAATGCTAAAATAAATCTATGTCCTAGCCCAACGATATTGGGGGGTTGGCTGAGCCAATCACTCTCCCAAGGTGTAGGCAACTAACTAATTTGCAAAAAATAAATTACAATGGATGAAATAGATACAAGAGAATGCAAGCGTCAAGGGAACTTCCTGGGGGCTTGCTATAATGCTAGAAATGAATAGATAGAAGAAGAGATTCGTTACCCAACTAGTGGAGGCGCTTTGAGGGGGTTGTGAGACTGAATTTGGGCAGCATATCCCCTTGTTCCTGGTAAGAATCTGCAAAAACCACTGAATTGGGCAGCATATCCCCTTGTTTCTGGTAAGAATCTGCAAAAACCAGCAAGCAAATGCTTGCTGGCAATGCTGCACAACACAAAAATGTTAAGAAAAATTTCTGGTTTTTAAGCAGAAATTTTCCACATAAAATCTCCAAATGAAAATGAAATTATTTGACCTATCTAAGATGGTTACCAAACTGAAATGTAAATGGAATGTAAGCAGAAAATAAGACTAAACAAAGCTAGGAGTTTAAATGGGCCTTGAGGGAAGACTCCTTGAGGCTGTCCCAACAATCCCTTGAGGTAAACCTGCAAAACTCAAGCAAGGTGTGAAACATACAAGTAGATAACATGCATGGATAAACTAGCAATCTGAAATACTTCACACTATTAGCTATCCAACATATATAAACCAACAAGAATACTCTTTGCTAATCTACTCAAGTAAACTACTTTACCTAAGAATCTACTCTATGCTACACAAAATACCCAAATCAACAATATCACCTCATAAGTAAGAATGCAACCAGAATACTCTTGGTGATTCTGAATCCTCCAAAGCTTTATTAAATCCAAATGGGAGAGTGTTGCAGCAACAAGTTTCTCCAAGACTCTCAAGAGAAAATGGGAATGATGCAAGATGGCAAGAGCAAGAGAAGTGGGGTGAAAATTCAGTAGAGTAACACTAGCTCAAAGAAAATGGTGAAGAAATGAGTGAGAAGAGGCTCTATTTATGCTTGGAGAGGTAAGCTCACCCCTCTTGGATGAAATCCAAGTGTCAAAAACCAAGCCAAGGAGAGCATCCCAAGGAGAGGGGTGCACCACTTAGGGTTTGGGTGAGGATTGGTGACATGGATGAGTGAGTTGGCAAGTGGGGACCATGTAAGGATGAGGTGGTGGGCTAGGAAGGGCGCACTACTCATGGGAGAGGCCCACAAGTCATTTAAATGACATTTCTAAGGTTTATGTGTGAGGGGGGGAGCAAATCCCCCTAGGGGCGTGGGTGTTTTAGCAAGTGAGTGGGTGAGGGGGTATGTAAAGGGTTAGGATGTGGTTGGGTAGGTTAGGTGTCATCCCTCTTGCCTTTTATCCATCTTAACATTACCCCCTTAACTCAAAATTACAAAAATTACAATTTGACTTAGCAATTAAAATTGTTGTTTTGACTGACTGATACTCCGGGTGGACAAATGCCTAGCAAAACTTGTCCGAATGAGTTGAAACTTGGTCCAAGGGTGTAGGGGGTGCCTTTCCATTTCTTTTGAGCACAAATACCCCTAGCAAAAGCCCAAGGACCTAGTTTTACAATAATTGCTCAAAAACAATTAATTAATTAAATAATTAAACTTCCAACCTTAGGAAAATTTAATTAATTTAATTAATTCAAAAAAACCTATCTAGACTCGACGAAATTCCGAGACACTTTATAAGATGTCTTACATGGTCATTTGCATCATTCCTAAACAATAGCTACTAGAGGATGAAACCATTAGAACGCGCTTCACCACTTTGGAGGAATTATTGCAGGTGTGAGGGAAAAACTCAAGGGAAATTAATAAGGCTGAAAAGCCTCAATTAATATCCTGAGGATAAAAAACCCTCGGTGAAAGGAACTCTCCCAATGAAAACATCCCAAGGTACCTGGCCTAACTATGATCCATGTAGATCTATTACATTATTAACCTACGCAGGGGTGCGGAAATTCCGTTTACACAAACTTGTGCTGGAGGCATAAATTGCCTAGTAGAACCAAATTGTCTTCGAAGATGTAGGGGTGCTAGATCAGGGATGGTCTCACGGCACTAGGTGCCCCCCTTGTGGAGTACTTTTGTTCCCGGATTGACTTGTGGAGCTAGGGTGTGGCCTTGTTTGCCTCCCTTCTTGAGCACCCAACAATCCTTTTGGTATAAGCGGGGAGAGTTCACATAGTTTTAGGATTCACATCTTAACTTAATCAACTTAAGCAATCCTAAAACTTAATCTACCTTGAATGGGTATAATCTCTTTATCTTTTGATGGTTTAATGCTCTTTAACTTTGCAAGCATTTCACTTAAGTTATTTCACATGCAATTTTATTGAGCTCTTGTGGATGGTTCACTAGTTACTTTGAAGTTGCGCATCTCTTGCCCGTGGAGGTTTTTTAGTTGCTCAATATTTAAAATCACCCCTTGAAGTTGTGCATCTTGTAGAGGCACTTCTTGTTTGGGTTTGTTGTGTTGATGCCAGTGAAACCATCCCTTGAAGTTGCGCATCTTGTGGAGGCACTTCATTGTTTGGGTGTGTTGTCTTGTTGTGTTGTGGTGATCATCTCTTGAATGCTCTTTCCTTTCCCTGCACAAATCAAGTCAAGTTAGTTTTGTTAATGCTTGCTTTCCTTTCTTGTTCATAGTTGTATACTATTGTATCTTTAGTGTTCTTTATATTCTTTATATAGATAGTTGTATCATTTACTTGTATCCAATTCAATTGTGTAAAGTAATTCTTTTGTATCAAGTTGTAGAATCTTGTAAAGTTTCTTTTGTAATCTATTTGTAATCCTTTGTAAAGCTTAATCCCTTTAACTTAGTTGACCCCATTACCCAACCTTAGGCACTAGTCTTAGTTGACTTAGGGAAAGGTTTGCTTGTGCATTGAAATCTTGCATTTGCATTGTTGACTCTCATATAGGCTAGATCCCCCTAGACCTTCTAACAATTAAAATTAACTCCTAGAATTAATCTTTTTAACTCACATAGAAACTAGGGTCTACACCCCTTGGCTTCCCTAGGAGTAATCCTAGACGGAAGAAGTTCAAGTCAAGGTGACAGTGGGCTTGAACTTAGACATTGTGTCTCCGAGGACACACTAAGTGGATTGAGACTTAGTCCACGTTTGCAAGTGTGTATAAGGACGTCAACAGGTTGTATATTGAAAAATCTAATGAACAAAATTAATTGTTGAGCCCATAGTTGATGAGTTAACCGATAGTCTTTTTGAGGATAAAATATTATTGTAATTTGTGATTAGCTTTGTGTGCAAATATGTTGACATTCTCCAATCATCACCAATGTTGAAGCATATACATATCTCCATAAAGGGTATCCAAAAATATAATCTTTCCAACAATGGAAGATTTCCCAAGATAACAAATCTTTGAAATCTGAAATTAGCCTTTTGAAGTCTTCCCTTCCTATTCATGCACCATGTATTGCATGTCGCATGCAAGTGTGGGAAGCTTGTTGAACAAAAGAAGAATGTCAAACTTTGTATTGGCATGAGTGTGGATTGATCCCTAAAGAAAACTCCTTCGAAGATCTCATGCAAGTAACGTGTTCAATCTCTTAACTCTAAAAATGAATATTTGCAACCATGTGCTAAGTCTGGGTACAAAACTCACGAATCGTCAATGTTGAATCTATCAAGATGTGTCCATGAATTGAACATGCTAAATCAACCAAGATGAACTTTTGACAAGTTCATTTTAAGTGATAAAAATTACTATTTATATAAATTTGCCACAAGCGTAGACAGATTTACTAGAAATAAGTATATCAATAGTTTCAATTCTTTGAGATTGATTTCCATGTTTTTAACTGCTAATTGCTTAAGATGGAAAAACAAGAATAAATGGGATAACCTATTTCAATGCTATTACTAGGTAATAACACATTCGTGTATATTGTTCTAATGCAGATCTAAGGTGAATGATGAAGAAGAAGAACATCGAACATCTTTTGAAGTCAATGAGTTGCAGGTAATTTTTTGGTAGTGCCTAAAACATAACGCAAAAAATATAATCAATGAGTAATTTAATTAATCCATCTTTTGACAATGTTGTATTTAAGGTCATTAATTAATCACGATTGATGATGAGAAAAAAATATGAAATAAATTTTAGTGCCCGTCTTTTGGATGCTAGTTCCTCTGATTAAGCATGAATTATTGTTGGTGATCCCAATTAGGGGCATAGCAGTGATATGTCATGTCAATAGGGGACATTTATAAGGCTTCTTGGCCAAATCATAAACAAGATAGGCTAGAGAGGTGTGATAGAGAAGGGGTGTTGAGCCAAGGAGGTTCATGTTTGGAGGTCATTTCACTATAGGTGTTGGATAAACCCTAGTTTGACACATCTACATCCTTATATTGGAGAGTGCTCCATGTGGTGTTGCTTTGTTGGTTACTTGTATGGACACATGTCCTTTTTTTTATGTTTGCATCCCTCACTTGTATATATAAGGGAGGAGAGAGCTCTTGTATTTGTTATCATCATTGTACTCTTTTCTTTGTATTTCCTTGAAGGAGTCTTGTAGGGAGAAAGATTCTAGGGTTTATGAGGAAACTCTAGGAGCATGACGTTGGGGTTCATGAGGAAACCCTAGGAGAAGACAAAGAAGATAATGTTTTTTTTTTCCAAAGTGGACTGTAATTTATTGACTTTTTATCATTTTTAAGGCGTTGGATCATAACATAGATGAAGATAATGTTATTGTTTTTCCTAGAATACTTTATTGGAGGAAGTTGATATCTCAATAAACTTCTTGCTACTTTTAGTAAGCACGTTGTTGAGTTTTATTTTATTGTATTCCTTGGAGGAAAAATTGGATCTAGGAAAAAAATGATATTTTATCGTATGAGGAGTTAAAGCTCAATTCTATATAAGGATTTTCTCTCTCCATTTTGCAACTGGGATTAGGTTTCAATGATTAATGGAAGAACTTGTGAGCAAGCTATCTCCAAGCTTCGAAGGATTTGGTCTCTTGTTTATGTAAATTTTGGTTTCATTTATGTACAATTTCTATATGTGTGGATATATGTTCTGGGGCACATTGTTGGAGATTGTATTTTGCAGGTTGTGAATGATGGAGGCAATAATAAGGCCATAGAGGAACATGTGTGTTACATTGGAAAGGATTGACTAAGGTTTAGGTTCCTTCCCTTCTCCCATCTTCCTTTGGTGTCATTTACCTTCAAGATGAACACATTATGTGCTCTACATCATTTGATTAGGCATATCTGTGGATAATCATTGGGTAGGGGCCACCTTCATTGTTGCTTTGAGTTGTGGATCTAGATAGACCCTCTCCCTCACATCTTTGTAAGATTTAACTTCCAAGTTAGGGCTACTATATGGCATGCCACATTGGTTGCTTATAGTCCCTAATCATTTTAGAACACCCTTTGAAATTGCTTAAATGACTCCATAGCCCAAATAGATAAGACACTAGACTCCCTTTCATTCATAACACTAAACCCTTTTCCTTTTTCCTTGTTCAATTTCATTGTTTCTAGGCTCTCTTTACTCCCACTCATTACTATCCGAAGTGGACCTAGTAACCAATAGGGAAGCCCCCCTTGGCAAGGAACCCTTTCCTTAGTCTAAAGTGCAAAGTAGAGTTGTTGATGTGACAGTGGCCAACCTAAGAAGTTCCACAAGGGTGCCCTATCCTTGGAATTTAATCTAAAGGTGCTAGTTTGTGTCGTAACAAACCCTAGAGAAGAACATGATGTTGGAGGTGATCATGGTTCTTGTGGCTATTGTTGTAGCACCAAGGTTTCTACCCTAGTAGAAGACATGGAGAGTGGAGATAATGCTTTGCGTGGTTTTGGAGCCTTGTTCTTTTGGGATTTAAGGCTAGGGGAAGATCATGGAGAGATGATCTTGATGAGTGTGGAGCTTGGTGTGATGTTTTGCTTGGAAGAATACTCAGTTATTGTATTCTTGATGTTTTATGGAGGTCTTGATGCCTGTGTTGATGCAATTATTGAAGACCTAGTGTTTGATGACTTGTTATCACAAAATCTTGCACCTTAGTGCAAAGCCTTCGCAAGGTACAAAGACAAGTGGAACATAGAAGTGTTGCCACTATCACCTAGACAACTACTTCGCCTGTTTTAGTGAAGGACAAGTCCAACACAAGGGATGCTTCCCTAGTAGCACCTAGGGTTTCTAAGGCAAGACAAAGTCAACTCTAAGGTCACCTATGTTACTACCCAAATTACCACCAACAGATCGTGATATATTATTTATAGATTAGGTGGTTACTCAAAGTAAATTCCAAATTTAGGGTTTGCACACTTTAGGGCTATTTTGGAGGGCTTATTATTTGATTATTCTATAAAAAATTATGCCAAAACAGTCAAGATCTGAAAATTACTAAAGGCTGTTATAAAACTTGCAATAATGATAGATAAATTACAGCAGTAAACAATTTATAACAGTATTAGGTTTCAGCCACTTAAATAGATTGCAAACAAGTGAATTTTAGCATTAAAACAAGGAATAAAACTAGGGTCAATGTAACTTGCTAATTTCTGAAAATTTAAGAGCATATAACAACCAATAAAACCAAAATGTCCAGCCCTAAAATTGCTGCAATACAAATCAGCTAGGCTGATTTTCGATTAAAAAAAATTTAGGTCAAAGACATGCAAGAAAACCCTAGACATACAAGGTTTTGATAGCTGAAAATTAAGTACCAGCTCTTAAAATCCTAGATTTACCTGAAAAGAAAAGTAAAAATTTGGCATTTTGAGTTTAAGATTGACTAGATAGGAAAAGACTAGTGCCTACTTATTTTTTTGGGCATATGGGGTCAATTAAGGATCCTCTGGAAGGAGTGTAATTGAAACTAGAGTGACAGTTAGGGTTGTCCACTAGAAACCCTAACAAATCCTCCTAGTGCCTTACAAGATTCAAGATAATTCAAGGGGAAGATACTCCACTAGTAATCTTCCAAGGGTTTTGTTACCCCCCCAAGCTAGGTAAGTACATGGTGTCTCGAGGCTCGCAAGTTGAAGACATAGTGTTAAGAGCCAGATGACTAGCTAAGCCCTCTTTGAGCAAACAAAACCCCTCCTCTCCACCACACATCACTGTTGTCGTCCTTATACACACTTGCAAACATGGGCTAAGTCAACCCACTTAGTGTGTCCTTGGAGGCACAATGCCTAGGTTCAAAGCCCACTGTCACCTCGAATTGAACCTCTTCTGTCTAGGCTTACTCCTAGGGAAGCCAAGGGGGGTAGACGCTAGTTACTATGTGAAATTAAAAGTTAATTCTAGGAGTTGATTTTAGTTGATTAAAGGATTGGGTGATCTAGCCTATATGCAAAAGAAACAATGCAAAGTGCAAGATTGGATATGCAAAAGAAGTCCTTTCCCTAAGACAACTAAGACTAGTGCCTAAGATTGGGCAAGGGGTCAACTAAGTTAAAGGGAGTTGAGATTTTACAAAGATTACAACATAAATACAAAGAATACTAGATACAAATAAATGAAAGCAATAACTATCCACAAAGTTAAAATGAAACTAAGAGATACAACAATGAAGATACAATAGATACAAATTATACAAAACAAAGCAACTAACTTGCAACTAACTTGTAAAGAAACTTGAATGTGCAGGTTAAGAAGATATTACTCAAAAGGAAGTACAACTACAACACATCAAGCCAACTATCCCAAACAAGAGTGCGTCCAAAGGATGCACAACCCAAGGGGAAGTTTACCGACATACACAACAACAAGCTCCAAGCAATGAAGAAGCCTCCAAAGGATGCACAACTTCAAGGGAGGAGACCAATTACATCAAAACCCAACTTAAACTCAAAATTAAAGTGTTGGAAAGAGGCCTCCAAGGGCTAATGCCCAACTTAAGTTCACTTAGTTAAACCCACAAAATGCTTAAAGTAAAATTGCATGTAAAATGTAAAAGTAAAGTGCTTGCAATGTAACTTAAGCATAAACCACAAAGATACCAAAATAAATTGCCCAAGGTTAAGTGGATTGATTAGGATTAATTAAGTTGTTAAGTTAAGTGTGAATCCTAGACTAAGTGACAACCTAAGAACTCTCCTCGCTTGTACCAAAATAATTGCTGGGTGCTCAATAAGTGAGGCAAACAAGGCTACATCCTAACTCCCTAGGTCAATCCAGGAACAAAAGTAGTCCACAGGGAGGACACCAAGTGCCGTGAGACCGTCCCCAATCTAGCACCCCCTGCTTCTTCATCAAGTTCCCTTTTTGTTGGAAAAGTTGGGACAGTAAGTGGTGACCTATTAAACTAGGTAGATTTTAGGCCCTAATAGACTAAGGTAAATTGAGTTAAGTTGGATTAAATTAAGTTAGATTAGTTGAAGGTGATTGCAAAGTAGTGCTTGAAGGAAAGTGTGCTTGCAAGATAAATAAAAGTACTTGAAACATAAAACTTGAAATGTAAAGTACTTAAAGGAATTTGCAAGAAACTTAAATGCAAGGAATTTGCAAGAAACTTGAAATAAACAACAAGATTATACAATGCTCATAAACATAGATTGCAAGACATAAAAGAAAGTACTTGTAAAGATAGAAACTTGAAAGTAAAGTACTTGAAGTAAAGACAACTTGCAATGAAATGAAAGAGCAAGATAAGCACCAAAAACTTGTTATGCCTCCATGGGCCTAAACTAGCACAATATGATTACTTCATAGATTTAGATTATTTTAGACCATTAAGCATATGAAAGAAGCAAATACCATGTACTAACTTAGCCTTAGGATTTTGGGGGTTGGCTTAGCCAAACTCACTCCAAGGTGTAGGCAAACAAAAGGAAAGTAAAATGCTTGTAAGAAAAACTAATCTAAACTACTTCAACAAGTGCACAAGATGGAGGACAAAGCCTTTCGGTTTTGTGCACAAGTGGGTGAAAAGAACTTGAAAATAAAACTTGGAAATAAATCCTAGCCTCTCAACCTTGTCCTAATGACAAGTGGGGCAAACAATAAATACAAATTGCTCAAAATGAAAACTACTTCTTAGCCTTACGTTTTTGGGGGTTGGCTTAGCCAAACACTCACCAAGGTGTAGGCAACTTGTAAAAGAAAATTGCAGAAAATTAATTACAATGGAGAAGGAAAACCCTCGGGACTCTCTTAGGCTTGCTTACAATATGTAGAATAGAAGAGAAAGAGAGGGTATTGGTTACCCAACTTTGGGAGGCTGATCTTTAGCTTTGTGTGTCCCCAAATGGCCTCTTAGATGCCTCCTTGGTCACTAACCTGCAAAACACCAACAAGCAAAAACTTGTGGGAAACGCTGCAAAAAGTGACAAAAACTCAAAAAATCTCTATTAATTACAACGGAAATTTTCTGCAAAAAAAATCAACAAGATATGATGATTTATATGACCTATTCTATGTGTTAGAATACCCAAAATATCAATGGAAATGAACATAAATAAAGTGCAGAAATTTTAGAGGCTCAAAATGGACGAGGAAGCCAAATTTCCAAATCTGAAACAAGACTTTCAAACCCTTGAAGCAACCTGCAAATATTTGTGAGCAAAACTACAAGAAAGAGCAAAGTGGTGAGTAGATCTAAAAGGAAATACAAAATACTTTGTAAATCTATGAACTACTCATCTAGATCTACAACAATACTATTGCAAATCTACCCAAGCAAAATACTTTGCTTGGGATCTCTACTCTAAACTTGAAAAATATTGCATACACAAAAATAAACCAAAGCAATGTCATCTCAAATCATAGATGCACAAAGAAGACTCTTAACACACCATTTGTCCTCCAAAGCTTTCTATTAATCCAAGTAGGAGGTTGCTGCAAATATTTGCAACAAGCTCCTCTCCAAAAGAAATGAGCAAGAATGAGCAAGAGAGAAAGATGAGAGAGATGGGAGAAATTTGGGCATAGTAACAATAGCAAAAGAATTGGTGAGAAATGAGGAGGGGAGGGGTTTCATTTATACTTGGAGAGGAAGAGCTACCCCTCTTGGATCTCCTCCAAGTGTCATCCATTAAGCAAAGGTGAGAATCTCTAGAGGAGGGGCACACTTTTAGTGTTAGGGTCTTGGTATGGTGAGTGGGAATGAGTTGGAAAACATTTGCTTGGTCAAAGGGGTGAGGTGGAAGGTCTAGGAGGGCGCACTATGGAAGAGAGGGCTCCACTCTTTTAATTTTTGACTTTTCTATAGTTTACTGAAGGAGGGGGGCACAATTTCCCTAAGGGCAACAACTTTATGAAGTGGTGGCTAGGTAGAAAGGGGTTATGAGGGTTAGGAAAAGGTTTGGATGGCTTAGTTAGGGGTTTAGCCATCATCTCCCATCTTTTATGTAACCATTTTTCTTAATTTTACAAAAAATAACATTTCGACTATGTCAATACTAGCAATTAAATTGTTGTTTTGGACTGACTTAGACTCCTCATGGACAAACACCTAGAAAAACTTGTCCAATTGAGCGTAAACTTGGTCCAAGGGTGTAGAGGGTATCATTCCATTTCTTTTGAGCACAAATATCCCTATCAAAAGCCCAAGGACCTAGTTTTTAAATTTTTTATCAAAAATTAATTAAAATTACCATTAACTAGGTAATTTTAAAAAATAAAAAAAAACTATCTAGACTCGAAGGAACTCCGCCAAACTTTAGGAAATGTCTTGCATGGTCATTTACAATATTCCTAGACATTAGCTACTAGAGGGCTAGACCATTAGAACGCCTTTCACCACTTTGGAGGAATTATTTGTGGGAGTGAAAAACTCAAGGGAAATTAATAAGTTTGGTTAAGCTAAATTAATAACCTGAGGAAAAAAAAACACCTAGTGAAAGGGACTCCTCTAATGATGAAGTCCTAAGGCAACTGACCTAACTATGATCTATGCAAACCCATTACATTATAATCCCACGCAGGAGCAGAAATTCCATTACAAAAAGAAGTGCCGAAAGCCAAAACTGCCTTGTAGAACCAGTAAGCCTCTGACTTGGTAGCACTTGATGGCGCATATCTTCATGGTACATGTAGTTGACCCCCTAGTTGAAATAGGTGGTCAACATATGGCTTCACATGGGACGTGTGTTTGATCTTCGCTTGGGAAGGAGAGCATACGAGAATCCAGCATCTACAAAACATAGTGCTCACCAATACCCAACATAAATATACATATATACAATGAATAAATAAAATGCTATAAACAACAATTACATAATGAAATAACTATTGTACAACAACTACAAAATGAAACTATGATACAATGAAATATCTAAGTACATAATTACATAATGAATGAAATAATACAAAACTGAAATAAAAGGAGAAGTGTTAGAGATAYGTTACAAAGGGTGTCCCTTTGGACACCAAGTTGCCCATCATCTGAAGAAGATTTTAAGCTTCTATCCATTCCTCAGAATGTTAATGGGCTCACCATCCAAATGGATGAGATGGAAAGAATTAGGCCTTGCTATTTCTCGGATCACATATGGACCCAACCACAAACTGTCAAACTTGCCATGTTTTCTTTATTTCTCTCTATCTTTATCCCATAACAAAATTGTATTCCCAACAATGAAGTCCCTCTGACTAGCTGACTTATCAAAAGCTTTCTTAACTTTACTCTGATTTCTGCAATTCTGATCATAAGCCCTTCTTCTATTTTCATCCAACTCTATAATCTGATTGACCCTGTTCTGAACTGCATCCTATTCTGTAGAAAAATCCTCAACTAAACCATAAGTAGGAAGTCTAAGGTGCACTAGCAACTTAGCCTCCAAAGCATACACTAATTCAAAAGGAATTTTCCCTGTTGTTGCTTTCTTAGTAATTATGTTAGCCCATAATGCAGGCTTAATCTTACTATCCCAAGATCTTTTGTTTTCTCCAACAATTTTTTTAACTATGATCATTAAATTTTTATTACTTGACTCAACTTGACCATTTCCTTGGAGATAATAATCTGATGCATGTGATAAGATAATACCATACTTAAAACAAAATGAAGACATTTCTGCTGAACAAAAAGCCTTAGCATTATCTATCACTATTTTTGAAGGCACCCCAAATCTAGTAATAATCCTATCTTCAAGGAAATCCACCACAACCTTTTCATTTGCTGCCTTTGTGGGAATGGATTCAACCCATTTGGTGAAGTAATTTGTAGTTTTAATAACCCATGAATACCCATTACTTGAATTATCCTTGAACTTTCCAATAAAGTCTAAACCTCACTGCTGAAAAGGTGCTTCAACCACAACTGGTTGCAAGGGGAGAGCTGCTAACTTTTTCTTTCCTGCGAAAAGTTGACAAGGCTCACACTTTATAACAAACTGATGCACATCTGAAAAGATTGTGGGCCAATAATATCCTGCTCTAAGGATTTTGTGTGTAGTAGTTTTAACTGCAAAGTGTCCACCCACAAAATCCAGCATGGAATTCATCCACTAGTTTCTTTGATTCAATATCATCCACACATCTAAGGATAACTCCATCAGGATTTTTCCATCCTAATCCATCTCTAGTGAGGACATACTTAGAAGATTTCAACCTCAAAACCCTTTTCTTATGACCTGTTGTCATCCTAATACACACCTGGGGTAACATGGAAGAAACCTTCAGTCCACTTGGTGTGTCCTTGGGGACAAGTCTCGAGTGAAGGTGTTGTCACCTGATCCTCAATTCCTCCGTCTAAGCCAACTCCTAGCGAAGCCAAGGGGGTAGTCCCTATAAAAATAAATATAAGGTTTTTCTAAACTAAGAAAGAAAAACACTTTAATCTAGGAGTTTATTGCTGAAATAAAAATCGATCATTCAACACTTAACATTTATCATCATAAAAAAAGAATTGCTCATGAGACATTCATAGATCATAAGGATACAATACCTCCAATATTCAAGAGCATAAAAGAAGATTAGACAAGATGCATAAGTGTAACTGCTCACATAAGGTAAATTGATAGTGCTTTTTAACTAGTGCCTTAAAAGGAGTCGTGGGCAGTGTAGAGCGAAGATTTTATTAAGGTAAATTTTGTATTTAGTTAGTGAAGAATGTTTGGCCCCTTAGGAAGCTTGTTCTTTGCTTGGACTTGTTGAGAGTTTACCGAAACCCAAATGGTCTTTACCGAAACCCAAATGGTCTCACTAGTGAACTCACTAAAAGTGTTGGATGTCCAAAACGGGTGGGAAGCCAAGTCCTGAGAGGGCCCGCCTTTGTTCGCAGGTCACTTTTAGGCTTTTTCCTCCCAATGAACTAAAAACTTCAGAGATTGCCCTATTAAACTAGCAAGGTTCAATTACTTGATAAAAGCATGAAATAGATAGATCACACACCTTGCTTTGTAAATGAAACACTTGCACAAACACTTGAAAGTGTAAAGAAATGAAATT
Organism: Picea mariana; assembly: GCA_032191745.1. Taxonomy (NCBI): domain Eukaryota; kingdom Viridiplantae; phylum Streptophyta; class Pinopsida; order Pinales; family Pinaceae; genus Picea; species Picea mariana. The sequence goes on along the minus strand of JASDQU010101593.1, from coordinate 213,917 downwards.
GCAACAATTAAATGTATGTACCCTGCTTTGTAGTTGAAAGATTAACAAGATACTGCTTGAAATTTAAATACTGTTGCAAGATAAATTAAATAAAGAAAGTGCTTGAAGTAGAGCTAGCTAAGCATGCATGATTAATTAAGGCTTGATTAACATGCATAAAGAGTAGAGTGTTGTAGTGTGTTTGATACGTTTGACTTGTGTATCTGATTACTAGATTTTAAGCATGCACAACTCAAGAAAGACAAAAACAAACCCACAACACAAATCCCCCTAAGGGAATGAAGAAATTGGGCACAAAGGGCCCGCTTTTATTACACTATTACAACGGAGAACCACTATTCTCTTTGAACTTTTAGCTCTTTTAGAAAAGGAGGGATCCTTATAATTGGATCGTTTCGAAGAATATAAGAAGAAAAAATAGAAAAAGGAAACTTCGTTTTGACGAAGTGACAACCCTCCAGGGTGCCCTGGAAGCCTTGATTTTGCCCAAAACTGGCAGAATCTCCTCTTGAACCTGTATTTTCTGCAAGAAAACAACAAGTAAACCAAGTTAGAAAATTATAGGAAAGAGTTTAAACGATAAAAAAAATTAATCAAATTTTTAGAAATTTTTCTAAGGCAAAACTGAAAATTTTTAGGGCCTTTTGGGCAGCTTGCATGGACCTAACTTAGGCTCCTTTGAATGATTCTGTTTGCTGTTTTAGAACAGAAAACATAAGGCAGTCAATTAACTTGATCAGAAAATTAAAGCTAAGCAAAAAAAATGATCTAAATTATAGGTGAAAAAGATAAAAAAAATTGCCTAAAACTAGCCTAGATCTATCCTTTGAGATTAACAACTTATAGCTTAGATCTAGAATAAAGTGCATGCAGACTTTAGATACTTAAAATTTAAATTTAAAATTATTCCAAGTTGCATACAATCAAAGAAAAGATGGGAAAGAAAGTTTATCAGTTTTTTGGAGTCTCCACTTGAGCCTGAAACTTTTGGGCTATGGGGTTCTCTTGATGTGAAGAAGAGGGAGCTTGATCCTTGGATCTCTTTGGACGAAGACGATGGAAACAACCACCTGTCGATCCTCCAAACTTGAGGAACTTGCAACTACACTTCAATCCTGCAACAAAGTGGTTAAAGGCCTTCCCTACACAACACAGCTCACACACACATGTTAATTTAACCAAAAATAAAGCATGCAGTGTAAGAGTCTATGAAATAAAGAAGCTGTTGACCGCCTATTCAGCTAGGGGGTCAACTCATGTGCCATGAAGATATGCATCATCAGATGCAAGTATGTTGAAGACAGTATTGGTTCTACTTGGGCATTTTATGCTCTAGCGCAAAATTTTTGTAAACGAAATTTCCGCACCCCTGTGTGGGTTAATAATGTAATAAGTCTGCATGGATCATAGTTAGGTCAGGTACCTTGGGTTGTTTTCATTGGGAGAGTTCTTTTCACCGAGGGTTTTTTATCCTCAGGTTGTCAACTGGGCTTTTTAGCCTGGTTGATTTCCCATGAGTTTTTCCATCACACATGCAATAATTTCTCCAAAGTGGTGAACGGCGTTCTAATGGTCTCATCCTTTGGTAGCTATTGTTTAGGAATGATGTAAATGAAGCAAAACAACTAGCTCAAATGAAGCACAAAATCAACTAGCTCAAATGAAGCACAAAGTCAAGACAAGAAGGCTTAATGAGGGAGAGTGTTGCTACAGCAAGGCCCTTTCATCAAACCCTAAAAGAAAAACGACCCTAAGTGTAGATAACCTAGGCCTGGGACGTCTTCTTCCTCTTGAATTCTAAATGGTATGGCTAGCAAAGGAGAGGAAGAAAAAGGAGTGTAGCTACGGCTAGGCTCTCTTTTTCTTCTTCAATGGCTAAAAATTTCTCTATCAGAGGACATGAGACAAGGACCTACTTGTGTGCTCGTCACCTAGGGTTTTGATTCATCAAAATTCATAAACATATGCAAGAAATTAGACTACAACCATTCATTCAATAAGTTTTGCAGAAAAATACTTACAACTCATCAAGAAATAACCATGCAAACCCTAGTTGTAACACCTTCCTTCAAGAGAAATGCCAAAATATGCCAAAAAATGTCTTCCTTCAACAAGTGTGCCTCCTTAAATCAGTCAATAACCCAAGATAGGGTGCAAATTTCAGACCTCACCAAGTGGTGAGTGAAAGATCATGAAAAAATGAGAGTGAAAACCCTCAATATATAGTGTATCAATGACCCAATTTAATTTTTAGGTCATAAAAAGGCCGACAAGGCCATAATACCAAAATAATACTGTTTTTACATTAAATGCTAGACTAAAACCCTAATCAAGCAAAAAGGTAAGACATCACCCCTTCCTAGGGTGACGTTAGCCCCTATCAGGGCAAATGTAGCCTCCTGAAGTAAGACGTTAGCCCTCATTAGGCTCCTCCAAGCTGCCACACATGCCAACTGCCCTGTCCATCTGCCAATATGATCATGATGACGTCATAAGCCTCCTGGTGACGTCCTAGCCCATCTAGAGCCAACGTCCCACTAAAAATGGGTCAATCCCCCTAGGTCAAGTTGTGTCGGGGTGCCTCTGGTGGAACACCCTCTTCTTCTCAGGTGAAAAACCTCTGATCAACCTCTGCCCTGTCTCTGCCCCTTGATGGGATCTCAGCATCCATTTGGTGGGCTCTTCTGCCCCATGGAGGTCCGAACTGATCATCTCCCCATGTGTACTGATCCAAATGGTACCTGTCCGTCAGGTATGCTCCTGCACATCAAAGGCTACGCCCTCCATGGGCCCATCAGTCACAGGGATCATAGCAATGTCAATCACATCTCATCATTAATATTTTTAAACATATGCATAAAATCCCTAATACATCAGTTAACAGCTCAAAAACATTACACAAGCCTGCAATACAAGTCTGGAGAAAAGGACAAGGCGTCCTATTGGGCTAGTATCCACAGGAAAAGGAAAGTTCCCGAAAAGATCTCATCCAAGCCATGTAAGTGGGTGATGTAGTTAGGGGATGTCCAAGCATGTGGGTGCAATGAAGGCCAAGGATGCAAAAGTGTTACCTGTGGGTGCCTTTGTAGAAGGCGAGCTGTACCTGTCATGGATGCATTCTTTCCAAGCCCATTCTTGCCTTTATTCTTTTTATTCTTTTATTCATTTTTGCTTTTTTTGTTCAAAAGCTAATCAGGGGACACTGCCTTGGCATGGTGACCAGAGCTGACAGTGTTACCCACAAGTACTTTCACATAGATGAGAAGGCGGGCTCGTGATGAGACCCCCTTTCCCTTGGCCATGCAACCAAGTGTCACTACTCTGGCGTGGTAACCAACTGGTGGTAATGTCATACTGCTAGGTACCCATGGACCTAATACGCTGGCTCGTGATGAGACCCCCTATCCTCTGACTAGGTCTTGTTTTACTATTTTTCTGGGTCCCTCTTGTTTCTTGCTGAGAAACCTTTTATCGCTTTCTCGGGGATCCTTAGGCGAAGCATCTCGAGGTTTTATTCTTAGGCTTTTATCTTTTACCAACTTGCTTTTACCTTCTGGGCCTTTAGCCCCTTCTTCCCACGAGGTAAGGTGTAGTCCTGAAAATAGGTCAACCCAATGCCCGTACAAGGGGAAAGGGATAAGTGAGCGGGAAGTAAGATGAAGAAGTGGTGCTATGATGGGAGCAGACGATGGCTTTTCAGAAATCTCCCAAGCGGAAAACCAAAACCTACAGACACAGGCGTGCTAGGGCACGCTGTCAATCCCCCCAAACATGGTCAAGTGGGCAAATGTAAGATCCAAGGAATCAGATGCATACATTTAAAGGTTTTAACGATCAAATGTGACTCATACCATGATACCTGGACTAATTACCACATGAAGCAAGAACCTCTTTTGATACAGGACCAAACCGATGGTGATGGATGCTGCTGCTGCTGACAAGATAAAGACGATGGAAGAAGAAAAGGTGGGCCCTCCAGGGCCATGCTCAGGTCAATCCTTCTCTCGGTACTCCATGTCTAAGACCTGTGGGCCTCGAGACATGATCTCCTAGTTATCCCTGAAAAGTGGGGATAACAGAGCTTATATACATTTAGACACTAGACATTGGATTTTCCATGCCATAACCTGCTTGCTAGCACATACTCCGGCTTTGGAGCAAGTCTTCTGCGTGAAAAAACTTAGAAATTATTTAATCGCTCACTAAGGCAAGCACAAAGGATAATTAACAAGTAGAAAAAAACACTTTGAAGTATGTGCTCACTCTTGGTCTTGGGTGGCCAATAGCCTTTTACAATATCTCATACTTAGGACATTTATTACAATGGTGGAAATGTGGAAAAAAGGGGTCTTTTACAAGACCGGCTGAACTCTGAATTCTGCAAATATGAGCATTGGTTGCTTATTCTCTGGTGGCTCTTCAGGAAATCCAGCTTTTGCAAACTGGTGGATAATGTTGGCTCCATGTGGGGACGTGTGGTTGATCTATGGATCTGTAGGAGACCATGCGAGAATCCAGACCTATGCTTCCTGCATCATGGATGCATGTCAAAAATCATATCCATATAAAAGCAACATTAAACATAATTTGCAACAATATACAAGTACAAATATATATAATACAACAAGGCATATATACATGTGCATATAATACAATGAAAGTGTTAGTATACACGTGCATATAATACAGAAAATAAATGATGTACATAAAAGACAAAGCATAATGTACAAAGATAAGGGTTAAAAATTGTTGCTTCAGTTTCGTGGGATGAAATAGAAAAGGAATTTTGGAACTCAAAATAATAACATAATAATAGTAAAGGCCGTTTCTTGTACTTGAAGTGATTTGAAAATATTAAAATAAAAACAAAGAAACACTATTGGAGAATATGAGGCTTTAATCTTGAAAGAATCTCATATCATAACAGAAGAAGGGAAGAAAAACAAAATTTCTAATGGAGTATAAGATATAACCATCCAACAGACCTACA
>JASDQU010101593.1:162705-193350 GCA_032191745.1 Picea mariana | reverse complement strand
TTAATTATCTTCAGGGCCTACATGTACTTCCTTCTTCAATTCACTTTGTCATCTTCAAAAATTCATTTTTCCTCAACCATGAGGATCCACATGATTTGCCACATACCACCAGAAACAAAATGATGTATACTATCCATTCATGGGTGTTGCATATGCATGTGGATTGTCCTTCATGTCCAAATACCTTTATCAATCTTGCGGTCCAAAACCCATGACTAGGGTTGACATCAATGACAATAACCAATCTTCCAACAAAGAGAATAGATCTTAGCTATTAAACAATAGGGGCCTGGATGTCGAAGCCATAAGAGCATTAGAGGAACCAAAGAAGACCAAAATACCTAATCCATATAATGAAGGAGTATTACCCTTGGATATGAAGAAAGAACCAAAGCAATGCAAAGTGACTATGTTGAGAGAAGATAAGACTCAGAATGGACAAAGGATGATCGAGACTAACCTCAGTAGGAAAAAATATAGGAAGCTAAGTAAGAAGAGGGCCAAAATTAGAAATTTACAGAAGACTCCAGAGGAAACTTCGCAGAAGGAAAAATCACAAGAATTGAGCTTCGCCGAGATATTAGAACAACGACATCTAGCACTTCTCCATGGTGCAACAATGTAGCCATTGGATCGATATACCCATTCGACTTCTGCCATGAACGGGTCGAAATAAATTATGGATTCCCACTAGACCGTTGGACAACACCAGAACAAAGTTAATGAAGGCCCCATATCCGTTGCAAGCAGACCATTGCTAAGTTTCCCTACTTATTCTGTCGCGCCACACACCAAAAATACTTTTTGCTAAGTGAGAATTTGAGCTTGAAAGTTGAGATTACTTCACCCTGTGATCATTTCCTTGTTCCCATACTATTCATCATAGTCTTTGAATTCATTTTCACACCTGAGCTAGTGGACCCAAGATTTTATGTCAGACAAGCTCAGCACTGTAACTGAGAAAGCAGTTGAAGAAGTTTTGATTGACCTAATGGATAAGAGAGTCATGTCAGAGAGAAGGATGTCTATAGGTGTGCAAGCATCATCTACAGGAGGAGTCCAAGATTCTCCCTCCACTGCTCACGGAGTAGGACCTTCCAGAACCACGACCGAGACAAGAACAAAGCACAGTGATGATATTGCAAATGCCAAGATGATCCCATGCATTCTACTAGTTTACATACCACCTTTGAGCAGAAAGATTAACCATGACAGTGTACCCAGAGACTTTGAGTACACCTTGATCACCATGTATCTTCCGAAAGGGGTGCACACAGTACATGATGATCAGGATAAGCTCGCGGCACTAAAATTTAATGATTTTAACCTTGGATATCACAAAACCTATAGCATGTTAGCTCCGCATAAATAATTAACCAAGACCAAAGGAAAAAATCCTAAGATTGTCCTGCATTCTTAGACCTAGAACCTCGTGCAGTCCACACTGCTCAACGTAATGAAGATCCCTCACTTCAGTAGACACCAGGAATTCAACGCATGCGTCAAGTTGCTATTGTCTTGCTACCACGACGGATACTTATGGTTGGACTGCCGCATCACTGTGGATTCGACTCTAATCAATCCGATCACAGGACTTAGCATGTAAGGCCCTGACCCACATGACTTTTACCCAGGAAAGACCTCAGATCGATCACTGGCATAGTGAATAAAGGAAACTTATGGCGATGTAGAGAAGAGTACGCAAGGCTACAAGGTAGCCTCTATCCATAGTGACGTAGTGCACCTTTCATGTCAGCTGATCATGGGCAAGTTATTTCGTAAGAGAAAACCAACACAGGTGACTAGCTTCGTAGTTGACCTCGCAGGGAAGTGCGCTGAGGGAATACATATGAATTGGGAACAATATCTTGTAAACTAGTTAGAGATGGATTGCAGAGAAGCACAAGAACAAGGGTATGAGTTCCACTTTAGTTGGTTGCTCATACTCATTGCTTTCATTGCTTGGGAATTGCCAGAGGGAGCCACTTTTTCAGAGATCGAACCCTTCGAACCACTAGCCATGAAGTTCTGTACGCTATGGTACTCCAGTGACATGAAAAAGAAGTGGCAGTCCAATGCTATCTTCCACACCTACTTCAACCAATTGAAGAATGAAATTCAGTCTACACTGCAAATCACCCCAAACGTACTTCATAGGTTTAGAACTTTGATGAAATTTAGCATGGACTTCCACTTCACCTATATTACAGTGCGCGGTGATGAGCATAAACAACAGATCCAATCCTACTACAAGCTGACAGAAGATGACTTGGAGGAGATTACCAAGGAATGGTTGGCATACCTCCTTGTTGCAGCGGACCCTGTAGACATGTCCAACGAGGAAATCCATGAAGCTATGCCAGATACACCTGGTCCAAGAAGGACTAAGAAGGATGACGAAGTTGAAGATGCCCCTAGCACATCCACGAAGACTGCATCGATCTCACCTGTACAGGGAGGTGATGGTGATGAGTTAGGCGGTACAGAGGTTGAGAAAAANAGGAATAGGCGATGATCCCACTCAATTACACTAGATCGCTGATCAAGTTGAAGCTCACCTTCGAAGAGCTTAAGAAGACATAGCACAAGCCACCCAGGCTTTGATGCAAGCATAGGAAGCACTTCTAGAACAATAGAATGAGGAAGAATGGGAAAATCTTGCCCTGAAAGCGAAGTGGGATGAGGAAAAGGCATAGTTTCTAGCAGAGCAACTTGAAGTACAGGAAAAGGTTCACAAGGCACTGCACTATGTGATGGTCATAGAAGTGAAGATGGAAGACCATTTACCACAACAAGTGACCCAACTGGAAGAAGTAATCCAACAACTCCAACAATGCATCACTGATCTGTTGCTCCGCACTGTTCCTGAGACCCCCCAAGAAATAAGAGATCTAAGAGAGGCCACTACTCGAAGTGCAGTTGGCCGATTAAAAACCTTTTCCTTGGAATGCAAGCAACTGAGTGCTAGAAGCACCCAGACTTATGAAACCCTTGTAGAAAATCCAGAATTGCAGACATTGGAGGCACAACTCCAAGAAGCAAAGTGGCATGCAAACATGCTACAGGTGCAGATAAATACTTTGACCCCAGTCGAAAGAAAGAAGAGGTTCACAGAACAATGCACAACCCAACAACAGGTACATACGTTGCAAAGTAAAGTGATGGAAGTCTCCCAACAACTTCAAACAATCCAAGAAAAGGCATGCCAACTGTTCCCTGAACTTGAAAGCCAGGGAGATGAACTTGAATAGGTTGTCATCACTACAGAACAATTCCTAGAAGGACCTCCCAATGACACAATGATCCAGAAATTTACTGAGCGAGAGGATGTCGCACTGTAGTAGATCGAAGCAGCTTGAGCCAAGCTCGAGGCATTTGAGGTAGAATTGATCAGACCTGAGTGATTCAGGACGAGTCACATGTGAGTGTTGGGGTCATGTTGGTCCTTGACCAAGTTTTGAAGAATACTTGGTCATATTTGACCATTTTTGGGATTGCAACAGCTTGCCAAAGATGGAGAGCAATGCGAAGTGGAAATTAGGGAAGCAAGACCTATTTTTGGGTCCCTTTTAGGATTTTGGGTTGATGTAAAGGGAAAGGGATGTCGGGTTGTGGGTTTACCCATGCTTAGGCCCATTTTGTAATCTATAAATAGATACTTAGGCAATGTAAGTAGGAGAGAGTAGTAGTACATCTATGTGATGTATAGCTAAAGGATTAGTGCTAGTAGCTGAATCTGTGTGATTGGATATATATTGCAAGTGCTCCATGCATGATTGTAAGGAGATTGAAAAGCTAAGTGCAAGTGTTGTAGTTTTGTACTTAAGTGAAAGGAAGAAGGATCTGGCGAGCTGTGCAGATCTTCTGTCTTGTGCAAAGTTAGGGTCATTGAATCTCTATGCTATAACTGCTTGACCAAGATAATATAAAGAAGAAGACTTTGTGGATGTAGCCCCAGGGTGGGAGTGAACCACGGTAACTTTGTGTATTGTGCTTTGTGCTTCGACCTAATGTGTTTATCTCCTTCTTGGCTAAGTGCTTGGTGTTATTAAATAGATCTAGTTATGCTCTGTGCTTATGATATATGAATGAATGTTAGATCTGATATATAAGATCCTTAGTGCTTGATCTGCTGAATCTAGTCTATATTTCTGTGGCTAAGTATTGAATCATCTTTATTCACTGCGATGCTCTGTGCTATTTTTGAAGTACCATAAGGGTTGAATATTGATGAATGATCTATGGTAAGTGACCTGTAAAAGATATAATCACAGATCGGTGTCCCAGCTAAGGTTGCAGACATCTGAGTCCTGCAACCACCCCTGCCTCTACCTCGGGTGAGACTTCATCTGATTCACAGGTGTTGTCGAAAGGGATGGTAGTTAGGGTTTTGTTGGTGCACTCTTGAGCATTGAACCCTAGGTCTGCCCTTGTGCCAATAGTTTTCATATCTCATATCTATTACTGAAGAGAGTGATATGAATGATCAAACCATATCTCATTCATAAGAATCATATCTGGTCAAAAAAGGTAAGGAGTACATAATCTCTGACCAACACTCTAATACAAATATAGGGGTTTCCTTATCATAAATATTAGACCCGTTAGCCGTGGAGTGTGAACCATGTATCATCTTCTCTTCAAAAAATTGTGAGTCTCTATTGGTCTGTGGTGAATTCCCCATTGAGGGAATCCCATCATCATCAGAATTTGAAGATCTCCATTTACTCTATACAAATATATTTGATGATAATATCTCGTATGAGCACCAACCTATGTATCATCCAATGTTGCCTTCACATTCTTCTTTCAACGATAAAGCACTAAATGATAAACAAGATCGCAAAAGGCACCCATATTTGATTGATCAAACACTCACCTTTAATTACACTTCATCCAGGTTGCATCACTTTCAAAGTCCTTCATACTTTAAATTTTTGGAGCATGATGAATCATAAGTTCATGTCAATAATCTTGTTTTCAGTGACTACTCTTTGTTTCCAGAATTGAATATAAGCATTAACCTATCATGCATTGATCCTATAGAATCTGAGATTTATGACCTTGATAAACATATGCTAATCACTGAAAATTTAAAGTATGCAGAGCACCATGAGTTTATTGATCCTTATGAAAAAAAAAACTGAACAATTCCTCACCACGCAAAATACAAGAAACATTGATTTTATTCAAGAACCTTTTTCATCTCAATATGCTCTAGAATTACATGTTACTCCCTAGGAGTAGATACGTCACTTACCCATGGATTCTATCTGAATACTCCAATACTCCTCGCATTATTTCATTGATGTCATAGGAGAGGAATTGGAGTTATCTTTCGCTCAATGTGTCCCTCCAACAACCAAATATCAACTCTTCCCTTAGCATACAGAGTATGTGAAACGTGGAAACAAGAATATTTGTATGGATAATTGGGAACTTTAGTTTCATCTAATGATTATTTCAAGTTCTCATTGTCTCATCTCAATTTCTGGAATGAATATTGTTACCCACTCTGAGACTCCTTCAAAGATTACATTGCATGTAAATTTCATTTGTGAGCCTCATCAGGTACGTCACTCACTTTCTAACTCCATGAAATAGTCATATAGTGATCCTTGCAAATATTATGACAGAATCGAATCTTGGTTGGAGGGACCCTACATATCCACATGCATCATGAACCATAATGCTACCAAATTCAATTTGTTGGGTGGACATTTGTGTGAGTTAATTATTCCTATCCTTCATCTATCACTGCTCCATTCTCTCCAATTGACCTTCGCTGAAAATGGGACCGTAGGTTTGGAGTTTCTTGATTGGATTCACTAGCACTATGATTACACCTATATTCCTTTTAGCGAGTGTAGGTTAGGTTAGGAATATGATTAGCATAGTCATCTTACTTCATTTCTTCCCGCATAACTTCAATATTTGTTTTTATTTTCATCTAAATAACATAGGATTATAATTTTTTTGTTTTCTTCAGTAAAGACCACCAACGATCATTATCTTAATGTGCAGTTTGTGGTGATCTCTTTAGTTTAATTTCCTTTTCATCAAAGTTTTCTTATTTTAGTGCAATGATTTTCATTTTGTTTCAATGAAAGTTTGGTTTTGCCTTGGTTCTCATCCATATTCATGAGGAAACCCTATACAAAATTATACTGGAAGATTTGTGTTTTGCTTCAGTAACACCCACTCTAATGTGAACAGTTGAATATTTTATTACCCTAAGTTTCTGAAAGATTAACATATGTTGAAAAATACTTTACAGCTAAGGGAAATGCAGTTAATGTCCTTGAAAAAGGAAACATAAAAAATTTCCATGTGTCACGGGTTTTAAGGTGTATTTTGAACTTTGAAAGTGTCTTGACAATTCAACATACTATATACAGTCTTGCTCTTTATTTTCATCCAGGAAAGACACCATGATTAAAAAATAGTAGCAACAAAAAAATGGTAAGAATGATGGTTTGATTTTAAACACCCACACAAGTATGGTTCCCTTGTTTTCAAAAAGAATTATCTCTCATTTGGTGTCCCATACCAACCTAAATAAAAAATTTATACATAGTTTTGAATTTTGTAAAGATGTTATCGGGAAGGAATTGTCTTATCTAACATTGCGCTAAGTTGAATTTTCTAATGAGTTAGATAATGATGTTCAAATTGGCTAATAAAACAATTCAGATTGTTGATCACTGGCTTTGATTGATGATATATGTTTATTTCTTGCTTACATACTCTTCTTGTGGAGTTTTTTTCTTTCTTGAAGCAAAGATATGACTTGAAGAATATGAGAAAAGTGACCATAGGACATGACAGCTAGGAATCTAATTCATGGATCTGTTTTCGAATTCTATTATTGATCTTTCCCAACATTATTCTCTTAAGAACATTTATTTCTGGAAATTATTAAGTTGAAATCAATCTTATACCATGAACGATTTGTCCATGCAGGTACAAATGTGCATTTGGCATCACATGTTTGATTTGAACTAATGAAGATATGAGCATGTTTATAGAGGGATAATCTGTTGAGTTGGGGAACGTAGAAAGTTACATCAAGGACAAAGCATGTTATGGATGACTAATATAAGTTCATAAAAGTCCCTATCTGAACCACAATATTGCAAAAATGAAGGTTGAAAAATCATGATGAAAGGTGTAATTCTTAGCCAGCACTAGCACTGAGACACATCTGAATGAAGTATTGCACATATAAGATTTCACATGGATCAATCGTTTTAAGAGGTTGCAAACTTCTAGCTAGTCAAAATGCATGATTATCATTGAAACCGTTGGAGAAATTCAATCTATGAACTTTTCCTTAATCCATTTTGTTTCCTAACTGCATGCCTTTGATCATAATTTTCCAAATTTTAACTTTTCAGTCGCAACAAGGTTTTGGGCCAAGTTCATCTCCTAATTCAACACTTTCCTTATCATTCTTTCATCATCACATTTTCCCTTCAAAGCAATTCATTTCTTAAATTATGTTGTCTTATGATCTCTGATTATATTTCATGACATACAAACCTCTCACCTTCGTTTGTATTTTCACAGGAATCACCTTCGCACTAGAAGTAGGCATGAATCACCTTGCATCTCTTTCCTAGCTCATGAGAAGAATTACGGGTCTTTGTTTGAACATGAATCATAACTATATGCAGATGTTGTAATAACAATTAAACCACGACTGAGCATAGTGGTTAATCAACGAATATCCTTGCATATTGCATGGCAAGAAGATCCTATGTAATGGAGGAACCATCGAGAAACTAAGTATCTGCTCGCGTGAAGTATCAAAGTCTAAAGGATAATAACCAAAAGGTGTATTCCAGGTCTTTGTTTTCAGCTGTGTTAATACCCCATGAAGACTGTACACCCCGAAAGACTGTACACCCCTCCACGCGGGGGGTGATTGCATGGGGGGATTTCCCCCCCTGCGGGGTTTGAGGGCTCATTCCCCAGGCCGAGGGGTCTGGGGGCTAGTGGAACCCTGGAGGAGGTGTCCCCCGATGGGGGTTCGAGGGTGAAGCCCTGGAAGGAAAAATTTCTTTGTAAATCTATATTTTAATTTCATAGTCAATCTTAACCGTTCATCATTAAGTCATAGATCTGACGGTAGTTATTATGTTAGGGTTTTTTTCCTTAGAAGGAAACCCTCTTTTTTTGAGGGAATTGTATTGCGGTTGTTTATTATTGTGAATATTGTATTATGAGAGAGGAGACTATGAGAGAAAGAAGATGAAGTTACAACGAGTGTGTTGTAGGTTGTATCCCTTCATTTTCCCGGATAATAAAAAGGAAGGACCTGGAAATTTCCCTGGTGGATGTAGCCCACACTGGGTGAACCACATATATCTATGTCTCTATTGTATTATGTATCTTATATGTCTTATTTCCACTTTTTATTTTATTTTATTGCTACACGATCCTATTTTTCTAACACTATGGCACCGAAGTCTGAAAGATTAGTAATCACCGCAATTCACAGACTAGTCACAATAAACTCCATCAACATTAATACTTCCTTACCATAGACCAACCTAAAAGGTTTCTTTCCTATCAAATTTTTGCTTGCAGTCTTATATTCCCATAATACATAAAGAATCATTAAGTCTCAATATCTCTTCCTATATTGTAAATGTTTGCCAGTTCATTCTCTAAAATTTTATTGAAGGCCTCTACTGTCCCATTGACTTGAAGGTGATACGACATACTCCACTGATGGTGAATTTGAAACTCCCCAGTCAATGTTGAAATCCTCTTATTCAAGAAGTGGATCCATTGATCACTCAGTAAAATGTGTGGACGCCCAAATATTGTCACTACACTCTCAAATAGAAATCGTGCAATAGTCTCCACATTGTAGTCTATGATTAGTGTTTCTTCTTCCCATCTGGTCAAATACTTTTTCATAGTGATTATATACCAAACCCATGATCTCATAGTGGGTGGATTGATTGTCAAATTATATTTCCCATTTATCAAAATCTTGTAGTGTAACATGTGGATGCAAAGGCATCTCATCCCTTCTAGATGGATTTCCAACCCTTTGACAAACATCACATGCATGGAAATATTCTTTATCATCCTTGTGAAGTGTGGGCCACTAGAGTCCTACAAAAAAATCTTCTATGCTATTGCTTTACTTGCATAGAGTCCTCCTGTGATACCTTCATTCACTTCGAAGAGAATCATTAGCCTTTCATTCTATAACACACATCGTCGCAATATCCCATCTACACCTAACTTGTATAAGTTCCCTGCAATTAGCTGATAGTATGTTTCCTTAACCACTAACTATTTCTTTTGTGAAATCGTCTTGTCCTATGGGGCCATTCCTATACTTAAAAACTACACAATTTCTTCGAAGTATTCGTCCACCATTTGAACTGCAAATAACTATGCATTTGGTAAGTTTTCATCTAGGTTCCCTGCATCCTCTTCTGATAGTATGTGCGATAAGTTATCTAGTTCTTCATTCAACTTCCTTGGTTTCTCAACAACCTAAAAATCATATTCCTGGAACAACAACAACCATCTGCATATTCTCCCCCCCCCAACACTGGCTTGTTCACTAAGTATCTTAGTGCATAATGTTTTGTATACATCTTAAAATGAGAGCCCAGTAAATAGTGCCTAAAATTATGTAGTGCATATACCATTGTCAATCCCTCTTGTTCTCTCATAGTGTAGTTCTTATTTGTTGTTGACAACATCCTTCTTGCAAATGCAATTGGATGGTATATCTCTCCCTCTCCTAGTTGAGATAATATTTTTCATAAAGCTATGAACGATGCATCCAGATGAGAATGAAACTTCTTGTTCCAATATTTAAATATCAAAATCAATGTAGTGACTAACTTATGTTTCAATGTGTATAAAAATTTCTGGCAGTCCACATTCCAATGGAATTTAGATTCTTTTCTCAACAACTTCTCCATGGGTGTTGTAATATGTGCATATCCCTTAATGAACTTCCTATAGTATCATGTATGGCACAATATTGTTTTTAACTGATTATTGATGTAGGTGGTTGTAAGTCCAAAATTACTTCAATATTGGTGGGATCCACTAATAAACCCTGCTAATTATATACCACATGACCCAACACAATCCCAAAAGACACACATAAAATACATTTCTTCAAATTCAATGAAATATGACATTGTTTACACCTATCTACCATTAATATTAGTACTCCTATATGATCCTTTAATAGAATAAAGACATTCCAATCATCTAAGTAACTTCAAGGAACTTATGAATAAGTTCCTTGAAGGCTGCGACCACTACTATTGAGAAAATTGCATGTGCATTCTTCAGCCCAAAAAACATCACTGTGTACTGGTAGCTTCCCCACTCTGTTGCAAAGGTAGTCTTATGTTTTTCTTCAAGTGTAATCTTAATATGGTTATATCTTTAAAAAACATCTGTGAAAGAATAGGCCTTCCACCCTCCTATATTTTCTAGCACCTCATCTGTGAAAGGTGTCGAAAATGGATCATGATGACATGCAAGATCAAGCTTCCTTAGGTATACACAAATTCTAATTTGCCTTGTTTTCTTGTCTTGCACTACCATTGGACTTATCCATTTTGATTCTACTATTGATTCAATTATTCCTGCTTCTAGCATTTTGTCTATCTCTACCTTCACCTTCTCCTTATACTTCAGATTTAGTATCTAGGCTCTCTATATTACTGGCTTAACACCTAGTTTCAAAGGGATATTCATTTCTCCCAAGTCACCATCTATTCCTTTCATTTATGAAAACATGGTTGGGAATAAATCCTATACTGGCATAATAAATGTACAATATTTTCCATACTTTCATCATTCCAGTGGTCTCCTATCTATGAAAACTTTGGGTTTTATTTTGTCCCAATATTTACCTTTCGTGTCCTTAGTGGTTGTGAATACATAACATATTCAAGCTCTAGACCCTCTACTGTGCATTCCCCCTCAGTTTCAAGTACTTGTATATTCCTTGGATCTTCCTCATCCTGATCGTCTTGAGTAATATTATAAAATTCTAGTAATTTGTGAACTTTCAGAAAAGATCTATGTGTGATACACATATATACTACCTCCATTCACACTCCTTTCAAAAAAATATTGGTTTTGATGGCCTGCAACGCTACATGTATCAATGGGGATTCATTTTCAAAAGTAAATTCTACCTTAATCCTTTGAGTTAGAACGTCCTAGTCCATTGTTTCTCTGCGCATTTATAGTTCTAGGTACCAGTTCTTAGGGATCATATCCAATGTATGTATGACCCTATGTGTCCATTCCTCCTTCTCTCTTGAACTCCATGTATTTTGACACTGCGCAATATGATCTATTGGATCACTTTTTCATGTATACTTATGTGCAATATGCTCAAACTCGGTAACAAATCTCACTTTCATAAATATTTTACATTGCTACCAGTATTCTATTTATTCTTTATATGTAGTCCACCATCTAGCTGGAGTAGCTCTCAAGACAACATCTAATGATAACAATATCTTCTATTCAGGTATCTGTAACCAAAAATCCTATACAAAAGAGTCTATGTCCTACAAACTGTCATACTTGGGGAGGTCACATAACTCTGTTTGAATCCAACACAATGATCGAGTGATGCGAGCACACCGTCTATTTGAAGCTTCATGCATCCTTTGATTCCAATGTTCTAGACCTTCCTCTGGATCTAACACACATGAGCTAATACTTCTCTAACTTAGTGCACCATTTGTAGTCGGATTAACATAGTCACCCATTCACACAGTCATGTTATACAAGTTATCAATGTCATTCCCTTTCCCTAGTTCTATGTACCTATTTCCTTTTGTCATATCCAATGGTGTTGTAACCTTCAAGTATCCTACTTCAAAGATCATTTCCCTTTTCTTCAGATTAATAATTTCCTGATTATCAAAGGCCCATTCGATCCCCATTAGTGTTGGATATGGTTGACTATCATCCACGATTTCAATGACTTCGAAATTTTCTATACCACGAACTCCATCTCTATTCACAAGTACCCCTAAAAATAAACCAATTGGTACTATCTTGTGTTGGTTCACCAATCTCAGCTGGTCATGAGACCAAATTATCTTAGGCTTCCCCATTGTTTCCCATGTTTTATTTGGTAACATTTACATCAAAACCCATATCTAAAATGACATTTTCCACATCGTACTCTCGAATCTGCACATTAGTATGAACTCTCGACTTGTCCTCCTTTTGTGGAGTACGTGATTCGATACCCTCTTCATAGTAGGAAATTCATTTTCTTAAGTGTAGTGATAAATCATTCCCCATAATGCATTTAAGGAAGTTTCATCTTTCATCAATGTTAAACAACTTTTCAGGAATTATTTCAAAGGACCTACCTTCTCAAACCACCTTTCTAGGATAGTATGATCATAGACTGGAGGCATTTTAACCACAAGAGGTGAAGAAGATGTTGATGTTATCCAATTCGTTCCTAGTATCCCCATTGTTTTCTATTAATATGTCTCCTTTTTTTGTTGTGGGCCAAATGTCAACATATGACCTGCTGATTTCTTCCCCCATTGTTCAATCTTCCTTCCTCTATTCATCGCGTTAGAACATGTCCTAGCTCCTTCGCATGTGAAAAATGTGATACTTGGCCCTTTATCTCGTGTCTCTATTGATATCTTTTGTACATTCTAATTTGGGTTCTTGTTCTGATTCCCTCTTTCCTTCCATTTCATAAGTAATTGAGGACAATATTTTTTCATATGATCCAATGCTCTACAATACGTGTAGGTTGTACAAGGATTTGGGCATTCACAAGCTAAATGTCCCAGTTGATTACAATTGTAACATATTATTGGGCCTCTACCTCCTCTTCCAAAACCTCCTCTACCTCAAACTCTTCCAAATCCTCCTCGACCTCCTAGTTCAAAACCCCTTGGATTGTTATCTTGTGGAACACCTCCTTCTATCGTGAAATTTTCCTCTTGAATTATATACATATATAAAGTTCACTCTCTCATTAGATCGAATGCGCAAAAATCCTTCTCTTTGTGCCCTACTGACTTGTAAAAGTTTCAAAATAAATTCTAGGGTGTACTTTGATATTTCTGCAGCATCAGGAAATCAGGTGGATGATGTCCCCATTTCTTGCATATTTCATAGTACCCTCATATTGGTAAAGGGTTCAATGCTCTAATCACCAAATAGTGCACAAAGGCTAGGCATTCATCCTTACTGTGGCCTTCAGTCCTACATGTGGTACACTAGACGTTTTCCTGCTTTTCCTTTCCTTTTGTAAGCTCTGCTAATTAGATTGTCAGGGCAACTAACTGTGTATGGAATTGAGCCATCCCCCCACCATCTCCTATCCAGGATACTTCTAGTCTCATCACAATCTCCAAATCTTCAAGATATGATGTAACCTTATATTGTATCAATGGCCAATGAATGTGTGGAAATAGTCCTACAATAAACCATTCTCTATGTTGTTGATCAGGAATTTGAAATGTCAGTCTACCCATCAAACCCTTAAATCTATGATCATGGTCCCAAACTGACTCAATTTGTACTTGCTTTATTTCATTCAATTTTGTAATGTACTATGACTCAAATTTAGGCTTCTTGAACTATTTCAATAATGATTGTCGAATTTCTACCAAAGTCCTCGCTTGACTTGCTCGTGTAGTAATCTGTAGTTTCATATACAATATTAATGTGTATCCTCCAAATGTTGTTGTTAACTATGCAATCTTTGTATCCTCATCTTGGATTGACTCACATACAAACATATGTTTTTCTATATCCTTCGACTGAAGTCCACGGAACTGAGGAATTCTCAAGGTGTTATCTAACCCTGTCATGTTATTTTGCATAGTACCTCCCCTTGGTGATGTTGTTTGAATCTTAACTGACACATTGCTTCCACTACTCCGACTACTACTATTCTGAATTCCTCTACTGACTATAAGTTCTTTTGAAAAATCTTCAAATGTTACCTCAGATATAGGTGATGCACACAGGGTCGTGGATTCGACACAAGATCTAGCTTGAGTAGGACTTAACAATTCTTGTATTATAGGACTACACTGAGAATCCTCTTCCTCTCCTTTTGTGTGAGGTATTTCTATCATATGGATTAGTGTGCATGTGATCAAGGTGGATATTGGTGGCCACCCACCTATTCTAACTGGCTCCTCTTGATATTTTTTAGTTCAACTCTTTCTTCTGTAATTCTTTGTAATTGCAGGTTCTACACTTTTGGGGTTGTTTGAATCCCTACACGGCTTCCAGGAGGAGGTCGATGGCCACCCACCTAATTTGACTGGCTTATTTTGGAAATTTTCATGTCAATACATATTTTTGTACTTCCAAGGTCATTTTGGGGCCCTAAACAATGTTTTTTTGTCTTGCCAAAGTTAAACTATAGACGAAGTTAGAGTTTGATGGCATAATGTGTAGTTATAAAAAAGACCTTTCCAATGGGATATTGAGTGCCTAAAATGGAGGTTGTATGCAAAATTTACGACCCTGTGAAGTTGAGGTACCAACTTACCCATCAGGGCCCACATAACTTTTAGTGTTTTATCTCCTAGGGTTAGGTTTTTGGATGTCTAAGGTTTTGGAATTCATGAGTAATGTTAAAAATGCCTCTGGAGCCTCACTATAATCATTCTTCTCATAAAGATGCATGTAGAAACCACATATCTTCTCATATATAGATATCACCATTCTAGCAAGTTGTTTTCAGTGTCGGAGTTTTATAGTTTCAACATAATTTATTTATTCAGTAGAGGTTATTGTTCACTAGATATTTGTTGTTTTTCTCCGTATATATGTGTTATTGTATTTGGTATTTTATTCATTTTGTTCCACTCATAAATCCAGATTATTGGTATCAAAGAGGTCTTCTCTTCATTTATTTTTCTTGGTGCATGTCCCCGACAAGATCTGGGTACAAGAAGTTGGGAGTTGAACCAGTCAAGCCTTTGAAAGATTGGTCATGTCAATCCCAACAAAAACCCATGGGGGACGAGAAGAAAGATGATGGAGTATGTGATCCTTTTAAAATGTTGCTTGACGAAATCCTTGCATGACAAAGGAACAAAATGATGGAAAAATTTTCACAGATCCTTTAGAGACTTCCCACAAGAGATGCATCTTCATCAAGTGGTCATGCAATCCCCTTCAAGGTACAAGTAAATTTTGATATTCCATTATTTGAAGGACTGATAGATGCAAATGCTGTAGATAAATGGTTGAATCTAATTGAAGGGTATTTTTCTGTCCACAATTTTTTCGACAGGGAAAAGATTACTTTTTCACTCCTCAAAGCCATCTCCCATGTTAAGGACTAGTCGGATACTTAATCTGAAAAAAGGGCCATAGAGGAATATGCAACATTCTCGATCGTCCCCACATGGGATTCCTTCACGGATTCCATTTAAGAGAAGTACTACCCTATTGGAAGCTATGAGGACCAGTACACAAGATGGACCATGCTACGTCAAGAAAGGGACCACACCGTACCATATTTCACCAATATTTTCCATACTCTTTGCACCAAATTGAGTATCGAATACTGTGAATGATAGTTGGTGCTCAAATACCACAGTTTTCTACATAGATAAATTAAAATAGAAATGGATTTTCTAGAAATTGAATCATTAGGTATGACTTATAGATATGCTGTCAAGATCGAGCAGAAATTTAAGCACAAGAGGTGAGAGTTTGTATCTACAAACTCCTCACAACCGAAGCAGGGAAAAGGTGGCCCCAACCTAGAAAACAAGGGATAGATCAAATATGTCCACTCTTAGGACAACCAGTCCAAGCTACAACACAAGAAGGGTAATGATAATTCAAAGAAGGACACAGGAAAGTGGTGTGAATACCATAAAATCCCTTGGAACAACACTGAAGAATGTCACTCCAAGAAGTCATTGGTGGTTGTTGGCACAGGGGCATACCCAGGGTTCAATGCTACAAGAGTGCACCAACAAAACCATAACTACCAGTCCTTTTGGCAACACCTGCGAAGCAGATGAAGTCTCACCCGAGGTAGAGGCAGGGGTGGTTGCAAGACTCAGGTGTATGCAACCTTAGCTGGGACACAGGTATGTGATTATATCGCTTATAGAGAACTTAGCATCGATCATTCATCAATATTCAACCCTTATTATACTTCGCAAATAGCATAGAGAATCACAACATTTACTTAAATCTAAGGTATTTCAACACTTAGCAACAATAAAACAGATCAGATTCGGTAAATCAACACTAAGCACCTTCATACATGTCAGATCTAACATTCACACACCTATAAGAAGAAGAAAGCATAAGCATATCTATATAAATATATCAAAGCACTTAGAAAACAAAGGGATAAACACATCAAGTCGAAGCACAAAGCATAACACATAGATTTACGTGGTTCACCCCCACCCTGGGGCTACGTCCACCAACTCTTCTTCTTTATTATCATCTCCAATCGGTTACAACATAGAGCCACCAAAAACCTTCTTCGCATAGGATAAAAGATCTACACAACTCGCTAGATGCTTCTTCCTTGCGCTACAACACAAATCCTTCCATGACTCCTTACAACGACTTGCACTTAGATATGCAAGCCTCTTATAGTCATGCATAGATCAATTACAAAATCTATTATCACTTAGCTTACATCACATAGATGTCGATTCATATCACCACTTATTTACATTACCTAGATATCTATTTATACATTACAAAAGTGGGCCTAAGCATGGGTAAACCCATGGTCTGACATCCCTCTCCCATTACATATTCCCCAAAACCCAAAAGGGACCCAAAAGTGGGCTAAGATTCCACAATCTCCGCTTCGTCTAGTGCTCCATATTTGATAGGTTGTCGAAGTCCCAGAAATGGTCAACATGACCAAGTATCTCCCAAAACTTGGTCAAGGGCCAACAAGCCCCAAACACTCACCCGTGACTCATCCCGAGTCACTTTGGTTTGTGCAACTCTACCTCGAACAATTTGAGCTTGGCTCAAGCTTCTTCGATCTACTACTTTGATGTGACATCTTGCTCAATGAGTTCGAGGATCACTGTGTTATTTACTAGTCCTTCCAAGCATTTTTCTGCGGTGGTGACGACCTGTTCTAGCTCTGCCCCTTGGCTTTTGATCTTGGAAAACAACAGGCATGCCTTGTCTTGTATAGTTTGAATTTGTTGAGTGACTTCCATCACTTTTCTCTGGATCATATGGATCTGCTACTGATTTGTCCATTTTTTGTGAGATCTTTTCATTCTATCTACTACAGACAGGGCCTTAAGCTGCGCCTATAGTGTATCTGCATGTTGTTTTTCTTCCTGGAGCTGAGATTCCAGCGTTTGTAATTCTGGATTCTCTGTAAGGTTCTCATATGTCTGGGCACTCTAGCTACTTAGCTACTTGCACTCCAAGGCAAGAGATTTTAATCTATCCACTACTCTATGAGCATTTGTTTCTCTTTGGTCTCTGATCTCCTGCGAGGTCTCAGGTACTGTGCAAATCTCTAGGCCTGCAATGCACTGCTAGATATTCTTGATTACTTCTTCAAGATGTGCCACCTGCTGTGAGGTTATTTCTTCGATTTTCACCTCAATGAATTTCATAGAGAGAAGTTATCTGTTGACCGCTTCCTTTACCTACAGTTTCTATGCTAACATCTATGCTTTGCTTTGCTGTAGCTCTGCTTTCTCTGCATCCTATTTTTCTTGGAGAGCAATCTTTTCTTGTTCTGCAGCACTGTGTTATTCCATAAGAACTCCCTGTACCTGTGTTAAATCCTAAGTGGCTTGCGTTGTTTCTTCTTGTGCTTTTTGAAGTCGGGAGTTGACTGAATCCTATATCTGGTGGAGTTGAGCTGGCTCATCCCTTGGTTCTGGTGTTCCTACTGTTAGAGGCGCAGTGGAAATTGCGTGGCTAGAATGTAGTGCATGTTACACTCCTTGGAGCTCTATCTCAATACGGTTATACATCTGCTCTTGCTTCGCCTCTTGTGTCTCTAATATCTCCAGTGCAACATTGTTCAAGGTTGCAACGATAAAATTGAAGTCATCTGGGGTCAGTGTGGTATGCATCTTAGTTACGAGAGCTTTGGACTTCTTCTAGGAAGAAGGTTTCGGAGGTGAATCCTTCCTTTTCTTCAAAATATCTGCTTCATCTTTGCACTTCTGTTCGACTTCTTCTAACTCGTCACCATCACCCTCTTGATCTGGCAGGATGTAAGCAGTCTTCACCGAGGCACAACTTAAATATTTCACTTCGCTGATCTTCTATCGCATGCTTGGTCCGGGTATATCCTGTGCAGTTTTTGGATTGTCTATATCATATATTTCCGTAGGGTCATCTGGAACAAGGAGGTCTGCTGGCCATTCCTTTGTGATCTCCTCCAGATCTTCTTCTCTTAATTTATAATAGGACTGTAACTGCTTCTTGTGCTCATTAATGTGTGCTGTGATGTAGAGAAAGTGTCTATCTACATTGAACTTCATCATGGGCTGAAAACTATGGAGAGTATTCAGGGTCATGCGTGGTTCGTCTTGGATGGCTAGATTCAACTGATTGTAATAAGTGTGAAACACAGAATTTGACTTCCATTTATTTTTCATGTCATTCGAGTACCACAGGGTATTGAACTTTGCAGCCAAATATCCAAAGGGTTCGATGTCTAGGAAGGTTGCACCTTTCAACATTTCCCATGCAATGAATGCGATCAGTATGAGAAGTCAGCTGAAAAGGAACTCATACCCTTAGTCTTGCNCTCTGCAATCAATCTCTAGTTGGTTTACAAGGTACTGTTCCCAATTCATTTGTACACCCTCTGTGCACTTTACTGTGAGGTCTACTATGAATCCAGTGACTTGGGTGGGTCAGTTCTTGCAAACTAATTTCCGAGCAATTAGTTGACAGGCTAGGCGCACTACACTGTTTTGGATAGAGGCTACCTTGTAGCCTCACGTTCCTTTCTCAACATCACCATACGTTTCTTTAATCTTCTGCACTAATGCTCTGTCCATGGTTTTGCCAGGGTAAAAATCCTATGGGTTAGGGCCTTGCATGCTTAATCCCATGATCCGATTGATTAACATCGGGTCCACTGTGATACATCAGTTCAGCCATAAATATCCTCCATGGTAACATGATAACAACAACTTAACACATGTGTTCACTTCTTGATGTCCTGCGAAGTGTGGGATCTTCATAACATTAAGTAGGGTAGACTGCGCGAGGTTATGGGTCCAAGGCTGGGGGATAATATTTTAATTCTTTTCTTTCTTCCTGGTCAGATGATTATGCGGGGTGAGCATACTGTAAGCTTTACGGTCTCCAAGGTTCAAGTCACTAAACTTCAATGCTGCTATCTTATCCTGGTCTATGCGAACTGCATGTATCCCTTTCGGGAGGTATGCAGTGACCAAGGCATAGTAAAAATCTCTAGGAACACTATCTCTATTCACTACGCCGCTTAGAGGAGGTATATATGTAGGTAATATGTTTGGAATCAACTTAGCATTCGCGAGATCATCTCTATGCTTTGTTCTCGTATCTGTCATGATTCTGGAAATTCCTGCTCCGCAAGCAGTCGATGGAGAAGATTGTACTCCTCCTATTGATGATGCTTGCACTCCTGTAGACATCCTTCCTTCCGACATGACTTTTTCAGTCCCGAGATCAGTGAGTACTTCCTTCATAGATTCTTTAAGTGCGCAAAGATCTTTGGACATACACACTTAGGGTTAATAATATTGATTTCACGAAGTAATTCATAAACAGTAATAATATGGAAAGGAAGGGCATAATGATCACTAGACAATCTTAACCAAGGTTGTGAGCTCAAATTCTCGATTTGGAAAATGTGTTCTTCATGCATGGTGCGATGAGGTAAATAGGAAACTCAACAACGAATTGCTTGCTAGGNGCGATCCATAAATGTTTTTCCATCCGTTTAGAACATCAGTCGAATGGATATATTGTCCTTAATGGCTATATTTCTTTGCCACGACGAAGTGACCCATGTCACTATTCTGATATCCCAGCGAAGTTCCCATTCTGCAAGTTTTCTTTCTGCGATGGCCCCTCTGGGGCCTTCTATAAATTTTCAATCTTGTCCCTCTTCTTACTTATCTTTCTAGCCTTCTTTCCAGTAATATTCAACTCGTTATGTCTTCTTTCATTATGATTCCTATCTTATTTTAGCATAGTCACTGCACGCTGTTGAGGTTCTCTCCTGGGACTCAGGGGCAATATTTCTTCTTTGTCTAGGATAGGTACTTCAGTATTTTGAGGGTCTTCCAATATTCTTATAGCTTCGACATCAGGATCTCTAGTGCGAAATAGCTTCGATCTGTTCTCCCATTCTTCAATCAACTGTGCTATCCTTCTGGTCATGAATGCTTGTAACTCTTGTTTCTGTTGTTCCAAAACTTCTTCTTCTTCCTTTTTTCAAGCTTGATCTCTATCAATCTGGGGTTTTCCTAGTAACATGGTAAATGAGGCGATGTCTTCAACAAATTTAATAATCTCTAAATCTTCTTTAGTCGAAGTTCCATGGGAATTTATAGATATTTGAGTGAGCTTTCCAAATAGGTTTACCAGTTTTCCTCTGAATAGTCCTATTCCTTCTAATGAAGGGATCATAACAAACCTCCCTATAGCTTCCCAAGTCCTTTCTGTCATGATATTCATCTATTTTTCCTTATCCAGAACACAATCAATGTCGAAGCCCCTATTCTTACTTTGATGCAGTATTTTTCTTTAAATATCTCTAATAAACTAACATGTCGGTGGTGATTCAAGGTTTCTTTCATCTGTAGCAATAATTTCACTGATTCTTTCTGGGGTTCTACTATTTCTGGATCTGCCTCTTGGTTCATATTCATTCCTTCAAGCTTAGCAATCATTCTGGGGCAATCCAATACTTCATGGTCTAGATCTTTATAACAAATACAACTAGGTCTTCCACCAGGGCATTCCTTAGCCAGATGTCCCAGTTTTCTGCAACTGTAACATAGGGTTAATCCTCTCTTTCTTTTAAATGATCCCCAACCTCTTCTGTACTACACACTAGGATCATGGTAGTTAGCCTACAAACAATTCTTTCTAGGATCCTGCATCCACTTGTTAGTCCAAACATTCCTTCTATGCATAGGTATAACATATCTATCACTATTCTTATCATATCTACTCATATCAAACCTTCTTTCATCTATCAATGGTCTAGTTTTCCAACTAGGATAAACTCTATTAAACATACCTAGATCCATAATTTAGAAACAAAAAATTCCACTTATATTACTTCTACAGAGCACAAAGCTTCCAGATCTAAAACTTTTAACTATTTTTACCTTTATCGGAGTATAGAGCTTATAGATCCTACCTCTTTTAATCATGAGTTCTTTGCTTTTACCTTTCTTACAGAACAAAGCATTCAAATCTCAGTTCTTTCTTAAGATCTGACCTCTTTTCTTGCAGATCTGACTTCTTTCTTTCTTGGCACAAAGCTTCATGGGTCAAGTAGGATGTTTCACACTAGGGAAACAAATCTATGCATAGAGCTTCCATGATTTTAGATCGAAGTTTTGCACAAAGCTTCTTCTTCTTTAGTTCCCAACAATCACAGTTTCAGGTCCTGACAACAGAACCATTTGTTGGCATAGAGGTAGAACCAGGGTTCAACGCTTCAAGAGCGCACCAACACAACCCTAATTACCGACCCTTTCTATAACACCTATGAAGCAGATGACGTCTCATCTGAGGTAGAGGCAGGGGTGGTTGCAAGACTTAGGTGTCTGCAAACTTAGTTGGGACACAGGTTTGTGATTATATCTCTTATAGAGCACTTAACATTGATCATTCATCAATATTCAACCCTTATTATACTTTGCAGATAGCACATAACAACACATCATTTACTTAAATCTAAGGTATTTCAGCACTTAGCAACAATAAAACATATCAGATTCAGTAAATCAGCACTAAGCACCTTCATACATGTCAGATATAACATTCACACACCTCTAAGAAGAAAAAAGATTAAGTATATCTATCTAAATATATCAAAGCACTTAACAAACGAAGGGATAAACACATCAAGTCGAAGCACAAATAATAACACACAGATTTACGTGGTTCACCCCCACCCTGGGGCTATGTCGACCAACTCTTCTTCTTTATTATCATCTCCAATTGGTTACAACACAGAGCCACCAAAAACCTTCTTCGCATAGGATAAAATATTTGTGCATCTTGCTAGGTCCTTCTTGCTTGCACTACAACACAAAGCCTTCCATGACTCCTTACAATGACTTGCACTTAGCTCTGCAAGCCTCTTACAATCATGAACAAATCACTTACAAAATCTATTATCACTTAGTTTACATCACATAGATGCCGATTCATATCACTACTTCTTTACATTGCCTAGATATCTATTTATACATTACAAAAGTGGGCCTAAGCGTGGGTAAACCCATGGGCCAACATCCATTTCCCATTACATATTCCCCAAAACCCAAAAGGGACCTGAAAGTGGGCTGAGATTCTAAAATCTCTGCTTCATATGGTGCTCCATCTTAGATGGGCTTTCAAAGTCCCAAAAATGGTCAACATGACCAAGTATCTCCCAAAACTTGGTCAAGGGCCAACAGTGGTTGAGATGAAATATTCCGAGTCACAAGCAGATTCTGACTCCAAATCAAATCCAAAAGGAGGGAAGTGAATTAGTGATGTTGAACCCAGTGCCATTTTCGCTACCACTAAATTTCAACCAAGAGAACCAGAAGAACCACAGGAAGGGGAACGCCTCTTTCACTCACAAACGTGGGTAAAGGGGGCTCCACTAAATTTCATTGTTGATAGAGGCAATCAAAATAGTATGATCTCAGTAGAGGTTTTCAAGTGGTTGGACCTACTGATGACACCACATCCACAACCCTACACCATTAGATAGCTTCTCCAAGGAATAAATCTTCATGTCAGCCAACAGTGTCATCTGCCCTATGGCATCAATCCCTTCAAAGACGAGGTATTGTGTGATATTTCTCCCCTTGAATTTTGTGATGTTCTTTTTGGACAACCATATTTTATGAAGCAACATATTTTGTATGAGTCTATATCCTATAGTGTTATTGTTACTTTGGGTATACAATTGTATAGGATACCATAGGTAGTGCCGCCTACCACTATTTCTTTAATCTATGCTAAGCAATGTAGTAAGGTCATTTCACAGACTAGGAATTTTGTCTTCTTTGTGACCTGTGATCATAATAAGAAGAAGGTCACCACCAGATCCGTGGCCTCTACACAAAGCCTCTCTTTGTAGAAGAATCAAGTGGATGGGATTGTGGAAGAGTACATAGACATCTTCTCCTCACCCATCAGGGTACTGACACACTGCCAAGTCAAGCATCTAATTGATCTAACCCCTAATGAACCTCTGCCTAATGGACTAGTCTATTGTCGCTCATTGATGGAAAATGATGAAATCAAGCATCAGATCCAATAGATGCTTCAAAAGGGGAACATCAGACCCAAATCCTCCCCTTGTGGAAGCTCGATTGTACTAGTGCAGAAGAAAGATGGGGCCTAGCATCTCTGCATTGAATACAGAGCATTAAATAAATCACAATTAGGAACCAGTAACCAATTCCCTGAATTGATGACATTCTTGACCAACTCAAGGGGAAAAAGTTCTTCAGTAAGATTGACTGGAAGTATGGCTACCACTAGGTTCCCATCAAACCGATTGATGTATGGAAGACAAATTTCAAATCTAAAGAAGGTCTCTTTGAATGGCTGGTCATGCCCTTTGGATAAATAAATGCACCATCCACTTTCATAAGGTTGATGGATGATGTATTGAGACCCTTCATCAAATCTTTTGTGGTGGTATATCTGGATGACATCCTCATATTCAACATAACTTGGGAGGAGCACATGCAACATATTTAGTAGGTTTTGAGCACTCTGTAGTAGCACACACTATATGCCAACTTGGAAAAATGATCCTTTGGCATGAGCAAGGTCCAATACTTGGGATACATTGTTGATCATGAGCATTGGATATATGTGGATCCAACTAATTTCTAAGTCATTCGTGATTGGACAATCCCGACCACAATAAACGAGCTTCAGAGCTTCTTGGGACTTGCTAACTTCTATTGACGGTTCGTGTTGGGATTATACCATATTTCATGGGCCCTCATCCAAGTGACCAAGGGTTGTGGCATGGAAAATATTGCATGGGGAAAGGCACAACAATAAGCATTTGATGATCTAAAGCATTGCTTGTGCTCAGCTCCAGTACTCTCCTTACCTGATCTGCAACAACCGTTCGAGATTGAGACTAATGCATCTGACTATGTTGTAGGTGCAGTTCTTACTCAACACAGTCATCCAATAGCATACCATAGTGAGACACTATCATATATTGTCCGAAAATACCCCACCTGTGATAAGGAAATGTATTCCATTGTGCAAGCCTGTATTCAATGGAAACATTACACTCTGTGAAAGGAGACAATAATCCACACTGATCACAAGCCTATCTAGTTCATATAGACACAAGGGAGGTTGTAGAATGATCATCATCAAAATTCGTCCACATACCTACAACAGTTCCATCTCAACATCAAGTATAAAACAGGGAGCACAAATCGTTTCATTGACTGCCTCAGTCGACCTCTCATGGCTGCACTCACCACCGTGCTCCATTCCTATGGGCATGACGCATCTGAGTGGCCCTAACTTTATCAGTGAGATCCTGACTTCGCCACCACCTATCAACTCTCAGGTACATACATGAATCTCACCAATTTTTGATTTCAAAATGGACTGTTATGCCATCTAGGCCATTTATGTGTTCCTGGAAGAGAGTGTGAAAAGATGATTTAGGAGGCTCACTACAGTTGGATGGAAGGACATTTTGGCATGAAGAAAATTGTGGTAGTTCTACAAAAACATTTTTATTGGCCAAAACTTCGACGAGACTTCAACACGTATATCAAATCTTGCACTTCCTGTGCCATTGTTGATCCAGTCATCAAGAAGCAAGGCTTATACACCCCTCTTCCTACTCTCGAGAGGCCTTGGGAATCCATCTCGATGGATTGCATGTATGGCCTTCCATCCACAAAGCAAGGAAATGATTGCGTATTTTTGGTGGTTGATTGGTTTTTTAAGATGGCCATTCTCACAGCCTACAAGAAGAGCATCACAAAAGAAGATACTTCCAAGCTCTTCTTCGAACGAGTGTGGGTCCATTTTGGGATACAAGAGACCATCATCTTCGATCGGGATGGCAGGTTCCTCAACACATTTTAGTCGAGTCTTTGGTCATTCTTGGACACCAAGCTCACTAAATCCACTGGCTTCAACCCTCAAACCGATGGCCAAACACAAGTCATCAATCAGATGATTGTGCACATCCTACACATGTATAACCCTAAGCATCCATGTCCATGAGATGAGAGTCTTCCCTATGTTCATCATAGCTACAACATGGATCTCCATAGCTCCACCAGCCATAGTCCCTTTCATGTGGGGCTGGGATTCCAACCCTTGGGTCCCATTGATGTTGCACTACCTCTTGCAACCACACAAATAGATTGTTCCCATGTTCAGTCTGAGGCCGAAAAAAGACACCAGATTCATTTAGTGGATTCAATACATCCGCCAAGAGGTCCATGAAATTTTGAAAAAATCCAATGCTAAGTGTTAGCACTTGGTATTTTCCTTGGGCTGTATCAAGGAAACTCCAAGGTAACCATTTCAACCTACTTTATATTGTATTTGTGACCTAATACAATTAGAGAGGGCTCTCTCAATAGCTAAAGGATTTCACACTAAAAAATATTCAATATTCACACTTAGAAGGTTAGATTTCTAGTAGGAACAAATTTGTTTTTTATAGAAGTTGTTAAGAGAAACATGAGGGGGTACCATTTGGCAATGGAGTCTAATCTGAATCTTAAAGACTTGTAGTTTGAACTTAGCTTAAATATACTAACAATCTCCGAGTCATATCAAGTATTGTGTTCAGGAAATATGGATAAAGAATGGTAGAGGATAGGAGAACAAGTCCACTACAGTAGAATCATTAAAACAATGAATTTCTATTGCATATTTAGATAATATAAACAAAGAGTGATCACTGAAAACAGAGCACTGAAAGAATGTGAATTTTGAAATCAAGAAATCATTTAACATAAGATAATATAATCTATATGAAGAGGCATTTATATAATGAATCTTTGCCATGTAATATTAGACCATATTAGGAAGAAGAACACATAATGAAAGATGAAAACATGAAAACATGTTGGACAATGACAATCTAATGAATCTCAGAAAAGTAGCAGAGCATCTCTTGCATTCACCTGCTAAAGGATAAATAGATAATCTCATCATACAAAAGCCTCTCTCCAAATGAGAGTCCAACCCTCTTACCCTCTTGTACAATTAATATATATCCATATAGGTCCTTTCCATCTCACCCATTTGAACTCCAACTCCTTTCTCAAAATAGAAACAACTAAAAACAAAAAATGACACGTTTTAATTGATTTCCTGCTTTTGAGGAGGCAAAATTATGAAAAATAGGCTTCAAAATGCCACTTGTAATTCTCAAAACATAATAGCTATGTAAAATATGAGAGAGTTTTTTTTATATACAATTGTTATGAAAAAAAACTTCTCCCAGTTTCATTAAATTAATCTCCAGTTGGATGGAATAGGTGTCACAAAAACATGTCTCAAACAGAAAATCATGAAAATGGAAAACATAAGGCTCAAAGATTCTTTCAAATCTCCCAATCCGTGACACCTGTGTGAAAAATGAAAGAGGTTAATGTTGATGGGTATTTTATTGAAAATATCCTCCTTCATATGTTTAAAATTAATCTTGTTTCACCTGGAAATGCTCCTGGAATTCAGCTGGTCAAAAATATTAGTTCAACAGTCTAGAACAAAGTTTCCACAACACATTTTGTAGCACCACTTCTCTGTATAATATCTCTCTAACCATAACACATATTAAAAAACTAAGAGAGGTTTTTGTTATTTGGTATGTTATAAAAAAAACCTCCTCTAGTTTTCAAAAATACCTTCCCGTTTGTTCATAACACAAGTTTTAAGTTAGTCACTCAAAACTGGTAGAAGCATCCTTGCAAAATAACTCTGTGAAATTGGTAGCGCCCATCATGAATTCAACTATGTGGATTTGGCAGTGCCACTCCTCTATTTTAGGAAATTCTCCATTCACATAATATTTCTTTTTTTAATGTGTTCAAGGAGTTTCTAACCCGTGTCTTGTGTTGATGACAGGTGCACCTGGATCTCGGTCTTGATGCTTGAGGAAGCTAGCATTGCAGAATCTTTTAACTCACCAGTGCTACAAAATAGATCGTGAAAATAAACAAATTTTCTAGTTCAAATTATTGTGATTACATAGGCTCCATGGGGGATAGCGACCTCCCTTTGAGGCTCTAATAAATCTTGTAGTTTCAGTTCCTTGACCACGGGTTTCTCCCAACCTTTAACCTCTGCAAACTAAAAGAAAACTAAAAAATAACTACTGAAAGAGATGCTCAAAGTGCTGAGATGATTTCACACAACCTACCTACCCTAAGCTAGCCTCTGAGCTATTTGATAAAGTGAAATGAAAAATCCAATGGATCCATGCAAGCATCTCATCCACTGGTTGGATCCCTTGCATGTGTTTCTTCAAAGGAAACAAGAAATACCTAATTAAAGGCAAGGAATCTAAGAGTTTGAAATCAGTTTCATCACTGACCAGATATGAAAAATTAAGCTCACTCATTGACTGCAAACATGCTGCAAAAGGATCTTGCAGCTCATGAAAGAAAGCCTCTTGTTGATCAACACATATAAAACAATTATCTTCAGTTTCATATGTTTCTTTTTGTTTCAATCCTTTATACTCACCATCAGTCTGGAAAGAGTTTGAAAATGACCCTTGATGTCCTTCAAAAGAAATGCTATTTTGATTTTCAAAGGAAGAAAGGAAAATTGTTTGCTGACCAACTTGTTCTTGAAATAAAGTTTTAGGAAATGAATGGTTCGAATAGAAATCTGCCTGACTATTGTCATATCCATGATCACTTAAATTATTTATATCTTCATTATCTTCACTTTCAAATTCACAACTACTTGATGAATGCAAACTTGAATTGGTAAAACCTTCCGAATAACAAACTATGGGATCAATAACATCATTATAAGGCTGTTGGTTTATAAGATGGTGAACACTCTCTTTTAGAAATTGGAATGAAGAAAAGCACAGGGATAGAGCATTTCCTTCAGTAATCTCACTACCTTTTTGTTGTCTATCATCATGGATGAAATGTGTGGGTTGTAAACATTCATAAGACTTCTGAAAATAATCATCTCCCGGAGATGAACCTACAAATGGTTGCTCTAGAAGAAAAATGTCATAATCATCAATATACTCATCATAAGGAGGTAAATTGGAAACCTCTTGAATATCCGTAGCAAGAGGATTTGGATAAACAACTGGTGATTCAGGCACCACACCTTTCCAATGGTCTATCACGCATCAAGACTCAGGTACCACACAAATTTCAGGTGGGAGACAAGGGCTTGTTACATTTGCAGAAAGAATGCCTTACAAGGCCCACAAGAGTCAGGCACCATACCTTTCTAATGGGCTATCACACATCAAGAACTTGTTAGAGTTTGAAGACATAATGTGTAGTTCTTGAAAGGATCTCTCCAATGGGCTATCACGTGCCTAAAACGGAGTTTGTATGCAAAATTTACAACCTTGAGAATTTGAGGTACCGACTTACCCATTGGGGCCCACACAAATTTTAGCGTTTCATCTCTCAGGGTTAGGTTTTTGGATGTCTAGGGTTTTGAAAATCATGAATAATGTTAAAAATGCCTCTAGAGCCTCATTGTAATCATTTTTCTCAAACAGATGTGCGTAGCAGCCACATCTCTTCTCCTATGTGTGCGAAGCCCCTTAGAAATAAAATTCCATCATCATCACACAATTTTCACACCACAACATATTTATCTAGGTACCTAATGATTTCATAAACCTTCCATGTGGACCCTTAAAGAAATCTATTTTTGTGACACTATACGACTGGGTACAATATATTGCAAATTCTGTAATATAACCCATCCATATGTTATTTAACCAGAAATAAACTATGTGAGAAGTAATATTACTTACAAAATTCAATTGTCTTACTAGCTCAAGGGTCTAGTTCCTCGAAGCTGTAGCTTGGTATCTTCCCGTATTCTCCACTAAACTTTCTAACCATTCAACTAAAATGATCAGAAATTCACCAAAGAAAATCTCATGCAGCTATGTATACACATACCTTTGCAACCATTGTTTGTCACTCATCTGAGAGTTTCTCTTCCCTCTTTGACAAATTCTCGCTCCTTCCCTTCTAGCCATTCAACGATCTTTTTCTTAGTCAGCCTCCGAAACATTCCCTTAATCACATATTTTGGGTCCTGACAATGGAACCATTTGTTGGTGCACAGTTATAATACCCTACGTTAAAGTTAGTCAACCAACAAAAACCTTCAGATACTAACCCTTTCAGCATCACCTACACACAGGTGAAGTCTCACTTGAGGTATCTATTGGGGTTGCATGAACCAAGTTTCTGCAAGGATGAGGGGATGTGAGGCTATTAGCATGTCCATTACTTATATACCCTATGTGCACTACTCTGTATCTAATATCCTTTCAGTAATTAATATACTCTATTATGAAACACCATGATAAAGCAGATTGTAGCATAAACCATTCAGTGAAACATCCATTATTATTGCGTACCAATCATATAGTAAATAGATCTATACTAATCATGCATAAACAAAACATCCATGAGAAACCACATAAAAGGACACATTCATACACATGATTTAACGGGGTTCACCCAATCCTTGGGATACGTTCACAATTGTTGGCTTCTATATTATTCTTCATTAAATCATACCAGGATTGCGCATTGCGCTTACAATAGATACATCATAGTATAACTCTTCATATTTCCTAACTGCTCTATAGTGCAAGTCTCTCTCTACAAAATATCTCTTAAACCTTCAAACATAGACTGATGCAGGAGCATCTCCATCAACACTTAAAGAGGCCGAGTGGAGGACAACTCAACACCCAACACACACATTTCTAGTCAATTTTGAACACAAGGAAGAGGACATAATTTTAATGTTTTGAAAATATTGTAATTAAAGACCTTTTTAATGTTTTGGAGGCTTGAGCCATCGCATGAGATCGAAGGAGATTGTAATTTCTTAAATTCTTGTAGGATTGT
This sequence comes from Picea mariana, assembly GCA_032191745.1. Classification (NCBI taxonomy): domain Eukaryota; kingdom Viridiplantae; phylum Streptophyta; class Pinopsida; order Pinales; family Pinaceae; genus Picea; species Picea mariana. Next base: position 162,985 of record JASDQU010101593.1, on the reverse strand, counting down.
ATAGATATGGGGAATCAACTCTTATATGTTTATAAATGATATTTATTATAATAAGACTCAACAGATGATCATCTTAATTATGATAGGATAACACTAAGGTAGTTGGAGGGAAGGCTTGAGAAGCATCTTCCTGTATAAATATATGTATTGTATGCCCAAATGAGGTTGCTGATCATCATCTTAGAGAGTTTTTGAAGCTTATGGTGAATTGCAGAGACCGTACAAAATTTTGTACATATTTTACTGAAGGAATGCAAATAGAGAGGTTTGGTTCCAAATG
>JASDQU010101593.1:152357-162552 GCA_032191745.1 Picea mariana | reverse complement strand
GTTTATTGACTAGCTTTAGGACTAGTCACAAACCCTATCTTCCATAGAGTGTATATCCATAATTATAGAGAATCAAGAGCTGCAATTTTTACCAGAGGTACCTTGATATGTCTTCTCAATACCATAGTGATTTAACCATCTGAAAATGGTAAGATGACCCGAAAATAACATACCTTAGAACACATCACCAAAAGACTTCATCCTCCCTTGAAATACGACCTTCTTTACTTCTTATTTTCTTTGAAATTCGACTTGTATCAAATGAATGTATAATGATGTTTATTTATACCATTTATGTCACTTCCTTTCAACATTAGGGCTGACCTGACAATTTCTTATTTTGTAATTCTTTTCTTTAATTATCTTTAGGGCCTACATGTACTTCCTTCTTCAATTCACTTTGTCATCTTCAAAAATTCATTTCTCCTCAACCATGAGGATCCACGTGACGTGCCACATACCACCAGAAACAAAATGATGTATACTATCCACTCATGGGTGTTGTATATGCATGTGCATTGTCCTTCATGTTCAAATACCTTTATCAATCTTGCGGTCCAAAAACCATGACTAGGGTTGACATCAATGACAATAACCAATATTCCAACAAAGAGAACAGATCTCAGCTATTAAACAACAGGGGCTTGGATGTCAAAGCCATAAGAGCGTTATAGGAACCAAAGAAGACCGAAATACCTAATCCATATAATGAAGGAGTATTACCGTTGGATATGAAGAAAGAATCGAAGCAACGCGAAGTGACTATGTCGAGAGAAGATAAGACTTAGAATGGAGAAAGGATGATCAAGACTAAGCTCACTGGGAAAAAAGATAGGAAGCTAAGTAAGAAGAGGGCCAAACTTAGAAATTTACAGAAGACTCCAGAGGAAACTTCGCAGAAGGAAAAATCACAAGAATTGAGCTTCGCCGAGATATCAGAACAATGACATCTAGCACTTCGCCATGGTGCAACAATGTAGCCATTGGATCAATATACCCATTCGAATTCCACCCTGAACAGGTCGAAAATAAATTATGGATTCCCACTAAACCGTTGGACAACACCAGAATGGAGTTAATGAAGGCCCCATATCGGTTGCAAGTAGACCGTTGCTAAGTTTCCCTACTTAGTCCGCCGCACCACACACCAAGAATACTTTTTGCTAAGTGAGAATTTGAGCTTGAAAGTTGAGATTACTTCACCTTGTGATCATTTCCTTGTTCCCTTACTATTCATCATAGTCTTTGAATTCATTTTCACACCTGAGCTAGTGGACCCAAGATTTTATGTCAAACAAGCTCAACACTGTAACTGAGAAAGCAGTTGAAGAAGTTTTGATTGACCTAATGGCTGAGAGATTCATGTCAGAGAGAAGGATGTCTATAGGTGTGCAAGCATTATCTACAGGAGGATTCCAAGCTTCTCCCTCCACTGCTCATGGAGTAGGACCTTCCAGAACCAGGACCGAGACAAGAACAAAGCACAGTGACAATATTGCAAATGCTAAGATGATCCTGTGCATTCTACCAGTTTACATACCACCTTTGAGCAGAAAGATAAACCGCGACAGTGTACCCAGAGACTTTGAGTACACCTTGATCACCGTGTATCTTCCGAAAGGGGTGCACGCAGTACGTGATGACCAGGATAAGCTCATGACACTAAAATTTAATGATTTTAACCTTGGAGATCACAAAACCTATAGCATGTTAGCTCCACATAAATAATTAACCAAGACCAAAGGAAAAAATCCTAAGATTGTCCCGCAGTCCTAGACCAAGAACCTCGTGCAGTCCACACTGCTCAACGTAATGAAGATCCTTCACTTCGGCAGATACTAGGAAGTCAATGCATGCGTCAAGTTGCTGCTGTCTTGCTACCATGACAGATACTTATGGTTGGACTGCCGCATCACTGTGGATCCGACTCTAATCAATCAAATCATAGGACTTAGCATGTAAGGCCCTGACCCACAGGACTTTTACCCAGGCAAGACCTCAGACCGAGGACTGGCACAACGAATAAAGGAAACTTATGGCGATGTAGAGAAGGGTACGTAAGGCTACAAGGTAGCCTCTATCCATAGTGACATAGTGCACCTTGCATGTTAGCTGATCGCGGGCAAGTTATTTCGTAAGAAAAAACCAACATAGGTGACTGGCTTTATAGTTGACCTTGCAGGGAAGTGTGCCAAGGGACTACATATGAATTGGGAACAATATCTTGTAAACCAGTTAGAGATGAATTGCAGAGGAGCGCAAGAACAAGGGTATGAGTTCCACTTTAGTTGGTTGCTCATACTCATTTCTTTCATCTCTTGGGAATTTCCAGAGGGAGCCACTTTTTTGGAGATCGAACCCTTCGAACCACTAGCCATGAAGTTCTGTATGTGATGGTACGCTAGTGACATGAAAAAGCAGTGGCAGTCCAATGCTGTCTTCCACACCTACTTCAACCAATTGAAAAATGAAATTCAGTCTACACTGTGAATCACCCCAAACGTACTTCATAGGTTTAGACCTTTGATGAAATTTAGCACGAATCGCCACTTCACCTATATTACAGCGCGCAGTGAGGAGCATAAACAATAGCTCCAATCCTACTACAAGCTGATAGAAGATGACTTGGAGGAGATTACCAAGGAATGGTTGGCAGACCTCCTTGTTGCAGCGGACCCTGCAGACATGTCCGACGAGGAAAGCCCTGAAGCTATGCTAGATACACCTGGTCCAAGAAGGACTAAGAAGGACGACGAAGTTGAAGATGCCCCTAGCACATCCACGAAGACTGCGTCAATCTCACCTGCACAGGGAGGTGATGGTGATGAGTTAGGCGGTACAGAGGTTGAGAAAAACAGAGGCGAGGTTACTCCACCTAGAAAGGAGGAGGATCCCTCCATGAAAAGAAATATGACACCACCAAAACCCTCCTCCCAAAAGAAAGCTAAGGCCACCTAGACAATGCTTAAAACTACCCTTACCCCATATGACTTCGACTTCATAATTGCCGCCCTGAATGATGTTTCACTAGAGCTCGTAGAAAATCAAGAAGCAAAGAAGGAGGAGCTATTCAACCAAATCAAGGGCAAACTCAAAGAAGTGCAGTAGGCACTCCAGTCTAGCCAAGAAGTTCCTACAACACCCTTGCTAAGAGGAACATTAGGAATAGGTGATGAACCCACTCAATTACACCAGATCACTGATCAAGTCAAAGTTCACCTTCGACGAGCTTAAGAAGACATAGCACAAGCCACCCAGACTTTGATGCAAGTATAGGAAGCACTTCTAGAACAACAGAATGAGGCAGAACGGGAAAATATTGCCTTGAAAGAGAAGTGGGATGAGGAAAAGGCATAGTTTCTAGCAGAGCAACTTGAAGTACAGGAAAAGGTTCACAAGGCACTGCACTATGTGATGGTCATATAAGTGAATATGGAAGACCATTTCCTACAACAAGTGACCCAATTGGAAGAAGTAATCCAACAAATCCAACAACGCATCACTGATCTAGAGCTCCGCACTGTGCCTGAGACCCCCACAAGAAATAAGAGATCTAAGAGAGGCCACTACTCGAAGTGCAGTTGGCCAATTAAAAACCTTTTCCTTGGAATGCAAGCAACTGAGTGCCAGAAGCACCCAGACTTATGAAACCCTCGTAGAAAATACAGAATTGCAGACATTGGAGGTACAACTTTAAGAATAAAAGCGGCATGCAGACACACTACAGGTGTAGATAAATACTTTGACCCCAGTCGAAAGAATGAAGAGGTTCACAGAACAATGCACAACCCAACAACAGGTACATACATTGCAAAGTAAAGTGATAGAAGTCTCCCAACAACTTCATCCAATCCAAGAAAAGGCATGCCAACTGTTCCCTGAACTTGAAAGCCAGGGAGCTAAACTCGAACAGGTTGTCATCACTATAGAACAATTCCTAGAAGGACCTCCCAATGACATAGTGATCCAGGAATTTACTGAGCAAGAGGATGTCGCACTGCAGCAGGTCGAAGCAGCTTGAGCCAAGCTCGAGGCATTTTAGGCAGAATTGATCAGACTTGAGTGATTCAGGACGAGTCACATGTGAGTGTTGGGGGAATGTTGGTCCTTGACCAAGTTTTGAAGAATACTTGGTCATATTTGACCATTTTTGGGATTGCAACAGCTTGCCAAAGATGGAGCGCAATGCGAAGTGGAAATTAGGGAAGCAAGACCTATTTTTGGGTCCCTTTTAGGGTTTTGGGTTGATGTAAAGGGAAAGGGATGTTGGGTTGTGGGTTTACCCACGCTTAGGCCCATTTTGTAATCTATAAATAGATACTTAGGCAATGTAAGTAGGAGAGAGTAGTAGTACACCTATGTGATGTATAGCTAAAGGATTAGTGCTAGTAGCTGAATCTGTGTGATTGGATATATATTGCAAGTTCTCTATGCATGATTGTAAGGATATTGAAAAGCTAAGTGTAAGTGTTGTAGTTTTGTGCTGAACTGAAAGGAAGAAGGATTTGGTGAGATGTGCAGATCTTCTGTCTTGTGCAAAGTTAGGGTCACTGAAGCTCTATGCTGTAACTGCTTGACCGAGATAATATAAAGAATAAGACTTTGTGGATGTAGCCCCAGGGTAGAGGTGAACCATGGTAACTTTGTGTATTGTGCTTTGTGCTTTGACCTAATGTGTTTATCTCCTTCTTGGCTAAGTGCTTGGTGTGATTAAATAGATCTAGTTATGCTCCGTGCTTATGATATATGAATGAATGTTAGATTTGATATATAAGATGCTTAGTGCTTGATCTGCTGAATCTAGTCTATATTTCTGTGGCTAAGTACTTAATCATCTTTAGTCACTGTGATGCTCTGTGCTATTTGTGAAGTACCATAAGGGTTGAATATTGATGAATGATCTATGCTAAGTGACCTGTAAAAGATATAATCACAAATCGGTGTCCCAGCTAAGGTTGCAGACATCCGAGTCCTGCAACCACCCCTGCCTCTACCTCGGGTGAGACTTCATTTGATTCACAGGTGTTGCCAAAAGGGATGGTAGTTAGGGTTTTATTGGTGCACTCTTGAGCGTTGAACCCTAGGTCTTCCCTTGTGCCAATAGTTTTCATATCTCATATCTATTACTGAAGAGAGTGATATGAATGATCAAACCATATCTCATTCATAAGAATCATATCTGGTCAGAAAAGGTAAGGAGTACATAATCTCTGACCAACACTCTAATACAAATATAGGGTATTCCTTATTAGAAATATTAGACCCGTTAGCCGTGGAGTGTGAACCATGTATCATCTCCTCTTCAAAAAATTGTGAGTCTCTATTAGTCTGTGGTGAATTCCCCATTGAGGGAATCCCATCATCATCATAATTTGAATATCTCCATATACTCTATATAGATATATTTGATGATAATATCTCATATGAGCACCAACTTGTGTATCATCCAATTTTACCTTCACATTCTTCTTTCAACGATAAAGCACTAAATGATAAACAAGATCACGAAAGGAACCCATATTTGATTGATCAAACACTCATCTTTAATGACACTTCATCCAGGTTGCATCACTTTCAAAGTCCTTCATACTTTAAATTTTTGGAACATGATGAATCATAACTTCATGTCAATAATCTTGTTTTCGGTGACTACTCTTTGGTTTCAGAATTGAATATAAGCGTCAACCTATCATGCATTGATCCTATATAATTTGAGATTTATGACCTTGATAAACATATGCTAATCACTGAAAATTTAAAGTATGCAGAGCACCATGAGTTTATTGATCCTTATGAAAAAAAAAACCGAACAATTCCTCACCACGCAAAATACAAGAAACATTTATTTTATTCATGAACCTTTTTCATCTCAATATGCTCTAGAATTACATGTTACTCCCTAGGAGTAGATACGTCACTTACCTGTGGATTCTATCCCAATACTCCAACACTCCTCGCATTATTTCATTGATGTCATAGGAGAGGAATTGGAGTTATCTTTTGCTCAATGTTTCCCTCCAACAACCAAATATCAACTCTTCCCTTAGCATACAGAGTATATGAAACGTGGAAACAAGGATATTTGTATGGATAATTGGGAACTTTAGTTTCACCTAATGATTATTTCAAGTTCTCATTGTCTCATCTCAATTTCTGGAATGAATATTGTTACCCACTCCAAGACTCCTTCAAAGATTACATTGCATGTAAATTTCATTTGTGAGCCTCGTCAGGTATGTCACTCACTTTCTAACTCCATGAAATAGTCATACAATGATCCTTGCAAATATTATGACATAATCGAATCTTGGTTGGAGGGACCCTACATGTCCAGATGCATCATGAACCATAATGCTACCAAATTCAATTTGTTGGGTGGACATTTGTGTGAGTTAATTATTCCTATCCTTCATCTATCACTGCTCCATTCTCTCCAATTGACCTTCACTGAACATGGGACCGTAGGTTTGGAGTTTCTTGATTGGATTCACTAGCACTATGATTACACCTATATTCCTTTTAGCGAGTGTAGGTTAGGTTAGGAATATGATTAGCATAGTCATCTTACTTCATTTCTTGCCGCATAACTTCAATATTTGTTTTTATTTTCATCTAAATAACATAGGATTATAATTTTTTTGTTTGCTTCAGTAAAGACCACCAACTATCATTATCTTAATGTGTAGTTCATGGTGATCTCTTTAGTTTAATTTCCTTTTCTTCAAAGTTTTCTTATTTTAGTGCAATGATTTTCATTTTGTTTCAATGAAAATTTGGTTTTGCCTTGGTTCTCATCCATATTCATGAGGAAACCCTATGCAAAATTATACTGGAAGATTTGTGTTTTGCTTCAGTAACACCCACTCTGATGTGAACAGTTAAATAGTTTATTACCCTAAGTTTCTGAAAGATTAACATATGCTGGAAAATACTTTACAGCTAAGGGAAATGTAGTTAATGTCCTTGAAAAAGGAAACATAAAAAATTTCTATGTGTGACGGGTTTTAAGGTGTATTTTGAACTTTGAAAGTGTCTTGATAATTCAACATACTATATACAGTCTTGCTCTTTATTTTCATCCAGGAAAGACACCATGATTAAAAAATAGTAGCAACAAAAAAATTGTAAGAATGATGGTTTGATTTTAAACACCCACATAATTATGGTTCCCTTGTTTTCAGAAAGAATTATCTCTCATTTGGTGTCCCATACCAACCTAAATAAAAATTTTAGACATAGTTTTGAATTTTTCACAGATGTTATCGGGAAGGAATTGTCTTATCTGACATTGCGCTAAGTTGAATTTTCTAACGAGTTAGATAATGATGTTCAAATTGGCTAATAAAACAATTCAGATTGTTGATCACTGGCTTTGATTGATGATATATGTTTATTTCTTGCTTATAGACTCCTCTTGTGGAGTTTTTTTCTTTCTTGAAGCAAAGATATGACTTGAAGAAGATGAGAAAAATGACCATAGGACATGACACCTAGGAATCTAATTCATGGATCTGTTTTCGAATTCTATTATTGATCTTTCCCAACATTATTCTCTTAAGAACATTTATTTCTAGAAATTATTAAGTTGAAATCAATCTTATACCATGAACGATTTGTCCATGCAGGTACAAATGTGCATTTGGCATCACATGTTTGATTTGAACTAATGAAGATATGAGCATGTTTATAGAGGGATAATCTGTTGAGTTGGGGAATGTAGAAAGTTACATCAAGGACAAAGCATGTTATGGATGACTAATATAAGTTCATAAAAGTCCCTATCTGAACCAAAATATTGCAAAAGTGAAGGTTGAAAAATCATGATGAAAGGTGTAATTCTTAGCTAGCACTAGCACTGAGACACATCTGAATGAAGTATTGCACATATAAGATTTCACATGGATCAATCATTTTAAGAGGTTGCAAACTTCTAGCTAGTCAAAATGCATGATTATCATTGAAACCACTGGAGAAATTCAATCTATGAACTTTTCCGTAGTCCATTTTGTTTCCTAACTGCATGCCTTTGATCATAATTTTCCAAATTTTAACTTTTCAGTTGCAACAAGGTTTTGGGCCAAGTTCATCTCCTAATTCAACACTTTCCTTATCATTCTTTCATCATCACATTTTCCCTTCAAAGAAATTCATTTCTTAAATTATGTTGTCTTATGATCTCTGATTATATTTCATGACATACAAACCTCTCACCTCCGTTTGTATTTTCACAGGAATCACCTTCGCACTAGAAGTAGGCATGAATCACCTTGCATCTCTTTCCTAGCTCATGAGAAGAATTATGGGTCTTTGTTTGAACATGAATCATAACTATATGCAGATGTTGTAATAACAATTAAACCACGACTGAGCATAGTAGTTAATCAACGAAGATCCTTGCATATTGGATGGCAAGAAGATCCTATGTAATGGAGGAACCATCCAGAAACTAAGTATCTTCTCGCGTGAAGTATCAAAGTCTAAAGGATAATAACCAAAAGGTATATTCCAGGTCTTTGTTTTCAGCTGTGTTAATACCCCATGAAGACTGTACACCCCGAAAGACTATACACCCCTCCATGCGGGGGGCAATTGCATGGGGGGATTTCCCCCCTTGCGGGGTCTGAGGGCTCATTCCCCAGGCTGAGGGGTTTGGGGGCCAGTGGACCCCTGGAGGAGGTGTCCCTCAATGGGGGTTCGAAGGTGAAGCCCTGGAAGGAAAAATTTCTTTGTAAATCTATATTGTAATTTCATAGTCAATCTTAACCGTTCATCATTAAGTCATAGATCTGACAGTAGTTATTATGTTAGGGTTTTTTTCCTTAGAAGGAAACCCTCTTTTTATGAGGGAATTGTATTGCGGTTGTTTATTATTGTGAATATTGTATTATGAGAGAGGAGACTGTGAGAGAAAGAATATGAAGTTACAACGAATGTGTTGTAGGTTGTATCCCTTCATTTTCCCGGATAATAAAAAGGAAGGACCTGGAAATTTCTCTGGTGGATGTAGCCCACACTGGGTGAACCACGTATATCTGTGTCTCTATTGTATTATGTATCTTCTGTGTCTTAATTCCACTTTTTATTTTATTTTATTGCTATGCGATCCTGTTTTTCTAACACTGTTGCACTGAAGTTCGAAATATTAGTAATCACTGCAATGGACAGACTAGTCACAATAAACTCCATCAACATTAATACTTCCTTACCATAGACCAACCTAAAAGGTGTCTTTCCTATCAACTTTTTGCTTGTAGTCTTATATTCCCATAATACATAAAGAATCATTAAGTCTCAATATCTCTTCCTATATTGTAAATCTTTGCCAGTTCATTCTCTAAAATTTTATTGAAGGCTTCTACTGTCCCATTGACTTGAGGGTGATACGACATACTCCACTGATGGTGAATTTGAAACTCCCCAGTCAATGTTGAAATCCTCTTATTCAAGAAGTGGATCCCTTGATCACTCAGTAAAATGCATGGGCACCCAAATATTGTCACTACACTCTCAAATAGAAATCGTGCAACAGTCTCCACATTGTAGTCTATGATTAGTGTTTCTTCTTCCCATTTGGTCAAATACTTTGTCATAGTGATTATATACCAAACCCATGATCTCATAGTGGGTGGATTGATTGTCAAATTATATTTCCCATTTATCAAAATCTTGTAGTGTAACATGTGGATGCAAAGGCATCTCATCCTTTCTAGATGGATTTCCAACCCTTTGAAAAACATCATATGCATGGAAATATTCTTTATCATCCTTGTGAAGTGTGGGCCACCAAAGTCCTAAAAAAAAATCTTCTATGCTATTGCTTTACTTGCATAGAGTCCTCCTGTGATACCTTCGTGCGCTTCGAAGAGAATCATTAGCCTTTCATTCTATAACACACATCGTCGCAATATCCCATCTACACCTAACTTGTATAAGTTCCCTGCAATTAGCTAATAGTATGTTTCCTTAACCACTAACTATTTCTTTTGTGAAATCGTCTTGTCTGATGGGGCCATTCCTATACTTAAAAAGTACACAATTTCTATGAAGTATTCGTCCACCATTTGAACTGCAAATAACTATGCATTTGATAAGTTTTCATCTAGGTTCCCTGCATCCTCTTCTGATAGTATGTGTGATAATTTATCTAGTTCTTCATTCAACTTCCTTGGTTTCTCAACAACCTAAAAATCATATT
>JASDQU010101593.1:125521-152337 GCA_032191745.1 Picea mariana | reverse complement strand
AAAAGTACACAATTTCTATGAAGTATTCGTCCACCATTTGAACTGCAAATAACTATGCATTTGATAAGTTTTCATCTAGGTTCCCTGCATCCTCTTCTGATAGTATGTGTGATAATTTATCTAGTTCTTCATTCAACTTCCTTGGTTTCTCAACAACCTAAAAATCATATTCTTGGAACAACAACAACCATATGCATATTCTCCCCCCCCAACACTGGCTTGTTCACTAAGTATCTTAGTGCATAATGTTTTGTATACATCTTAAAATGAGAGCCCAGTAAATAGTGCCTAAACTTATGTAGTGCATATACCATTGTCAATCCCACTCGTTCTCTCATAGTGTATTTCTTATTTGTTGTTGACAACATCCTTCTTGCAAATGCAATTGGATGGTATATCTCTCCCTCTCCTGGTTGAGATAATATTTTTCATAAAGCTATGAACGATGCATCCAGATGAGCATGAAACTCCTTGTTCCAATCTTTAAATATCAAAATCGATGCAGTGACTAACTTATGTTTCAATGTGTATAAAAATTTTTGACAGTCCACATTCCAATGGAATTTAGCTTCTTTTCTCAACAACTTCTCCATGGGTGTTGTAATATGTGCATATCCCTTAATGAACTTCCTATAGTATCATGTATGGCACAATATTGTTTTTAACTGATTACTGATGTAGGTGGTTGTAAGTCCAAAATTACTTCAATATTGGCATGATCCACTAATAAACCGTGCTAATTATATACCACATGACCCAACACAATCCCAAAAGGCACACATAAAATACATTTCTTCAAATTCAATGAAATATGACATTGTTTACACCTATCTACCATTAATATTAGTACTCCTATGTGATCCTTCAATAGAATAAAGACATTCCAATCATCTAAATAACTTCAAGGAACTTATGAATAAGTTCCTTGAAGGTTGCGACCACTACTATTGAGAAAATTGCAGGTGCATTCTTCAACCCAAAAAACATCACTGTGTACTGGTAGCTTCCCCACTCTGTCGCAAAGGTAGTCTTATGTTTTTCTTCAAGTGTAATCTTAATATGGTTATATCTTGAAAAAACATTTGTGAAAGAATATGCCTTCCACTCTCCTATATTTTCTAGCACTTCATCTGTGAAAGGTGTCGAAAATGGATCATGCTGACATGCATGATTTAGCTTCCTTAGGTATACACAAATTCTAATTTTCCTTGTTTTCTTGTCTTGCACTACCATTGGACTTATCCATTTTGATTCTACTATCGATTCAATTATTCCTGCTTCTAGCATTTGGTCTATCTCTACCTTCACCTTCTCCTTATACTTCGGATTTAGTATCTAGGCTCTCTATATTACTGGCTTAACACCTAGTTTCAAAGGGATCTTCATTTCTCCCAAGTCACCATCTATTCCTTTCATTTATGAAAACATGGTTGGGAATAAATCCTATACTCACGTAATAAATGTACAATCTTTTCCATAGTTTCATCATTCCAGTGGTCTCCTATCTATGAAAAATTTGGGTTTTATTTTGTCCCAATATTTACCTTTCGTGTCCTTAGTGGTTGTGAATACATAGCATATTCAAGCTCTAGACCCTCTACTTTGCATTCCCCCTCAGTTTCAAGTACTTGTATATTCCTTGGATCTTCCTCATCCTGATTGTCTTGAGTAATATTATAAAATTCCAGTAATTTGTGAACTTTCAAAAAAGATCTATGTGTGATACACATATATACTACCTCTATTCACACTCCTTTCAAAAAAATATCGGTTTTGATGGCCTGCAACGCTGCATGTATCAATGGGGATTCATTTTCAAAAGTAAATTCTACCTTAAGCCTTTGAGTTAGAACGTCCTAGTTCATTGTTTCTCTACACATTTCTAGTTCTAGGTACCAGTTCTTAGGGATCATATCCAATGTATGTATGACCCTATGTGTCCATTCCTCCTTCACTCTTGAACTCCATGTATTTTGACACTGCGCAATATGATCTATTGGATCACTTTTTCATGTATACTTATGTGCAATATGCTCAAACTCGGTAACAAATCTCACTTTCATGAATGTTTTACATTGCTACCAGTATTCTATTTATTCTTTATATGTAGTCCACCATATAGCTGGAGTAGCTCTCAAGACAAAATATAATGATAACAATATCTTCTATTCAGGTATCTGTAACCAAAAATCCTATACAAAAGAGTCTATGTCCTACAAACCGTCATACCTAGGGAGGTCACATAACTCCGTTTGAATCCAGCACAATGATCGAGTGATGCGAGCACACTGTCTATTTGAAACTTCATGCATCTTTTGATTCCAATGTTCTAGACCTTCCTCTGGATCTAACGCACATGAGCTAATGCTTCTCCAACTTAGTGCACCATTTGTAGTCGGATTAACATAGTCACCCATTCACACAGTCATGTTATACAAGTTATCAATGTCATTCCCTTTCCCTAGTTCTATGTACCTATTTCCTTTTGTCAGATCGAATGGTGTTGTAACCTTCAAGTATCCTACTTCAAAGATCATTTCCCTTTTCTTCAGATTAATAATTTTTTGATTATCAAAGGCCCATTCGATCCCCATTAGTGTTGGATATGGTTGACTATCATCCACGATTTCAATGACTTCGAAATTTTCTATACCACGAACTCCATATCTATTCACAAGTACCCCTAAAAATAAACCAATTGGTACTATCTTGTGTTGGTTCACCAATCTCAGCTGGACATGAGACCAAATTAGCTTAGGCTTCCCCATTGTTTCCCATGTTTTATTTGGTAACATTTACATCAAAACCCATATCTAAAATGACATTTTCCACATCGTACTCTCGAATCTGCACATTATTATGAACTCTCAACTTGTTCTCCTTTTTTGGAGTACCTGATTCGATACCCTCTACGCAGTAGGAAATTCATTTTCTTAAGTGTAGTGATCAATCGTTCCCCATAATGCATTTAAGGAAGTTTCATCTTTCATCAATGTTAAACAACTTTTCAGGAATTATTTCAAAGGAACTACCTTCTCAAACCACCTTTCTAGGATAGTATGATCATAGACCGGAGGCATTTTAACCACAAGAGTTGAAGAAGATGTTGATGTTATCCAATTCGTTCCTAGTATCCCCATTGTTTTCTATTAATATGTCTCCTTTTTTTGTTGTTGGCCAAATGTCAACATATGACTTGCTGATTTCTTCCCCCATTGTTCAATCTTCCTTCCTCTATTCGTCACGTTAAAACCTGTCCTAGCTCCTTTGCATGTGAAAAATGTGATACTTGGCCCTTTATCTCATGTCTCTATTGATATCTTTTGTACATTCTGATTTGGGTTCTTGTTTTGATTCCCTCTTTCCTTCCATTTCATAAGTAATCGAGGACAATATTTTGTCATATGATCCAATGATCTACAATATGTGCAGGTTGTACAAGGATTTGGGCATTCACAAGCTAAATGTCCCAGTTGATTACAATTGTAACATATTATTGGGCCTCTACCTCTTCTTCCAAAACCCCCTCTACCTCAAACTCTTCCAAATCCTCCTCGACCTCCTAGGTCAAAACCCCTTGGATTGTTATCCTGTGGAACACCTCCTTCTGTCGTGAAATTTTCCTCTTGAATTATATACACATATACAGTTCACTCTCTCATTAGATCAAATGCGCAACAATCCTTCTCTTTGTGCCCTACTAACTTGCAAAAGTTTCAAAATAAATTCTAGGGTGTGCTTTGATATTTCTGCAGCATCAGGAAATTAGGTGGATGATGTCCCCATTTCTTGCATATTTCATAGTACCCTCCTCTTGGTAAAGGGTTCAATGCTCTAATCACCAAATAGTTCACAAAGGCTAGGCATTTGTCCTTACTATGGCCTTCAGTCCTACATGTGGTACACTAGACGTTTTCCTGCTTTTCCTTTCCTTTTGTAAGCTCTGCTAATTAGATTGTTAGGGCAACTAACTGTGTATGGAATTGAGCCATCCCCCCCCCATATCCTATCCAGGATACTTCTAGTTTCATCGCAATCTCCAAATCTTCAAGATATGATGTAACCTTATATTGTATCAATGGCTAATGAATGTGTGGAAATAGTCCTACAATAAACCATTCTTGACGTTGTTGATCAGGAATTTGAAATGTCAGTCTACCCATCAAACCCTTAAATCTATCATCATGGTCCCAAACTGACTCAATTTGTACTTGCTTGATTTCATTCAATTTTGTAATGTACTATGACTTAAATTTAGGCTTCTTGAACTATTTCAATAATGATTGTCGAATTTCTACCAAAGTCCTCGCTTGACTTGCTCGTGTAGTAATCCGTAGTTTCATATACAATATTAATGTGTAGCCTCCAAATGTTGTTGTTAACTATGCAATCTTTGTATCCTCATCTTGGATTGACTCACATACAAATATATGTTGTTCTAGATCCTCCGATTGAAGTCCATGGAACTGAGGAATTCTCAAGGTATTATCTAACCCTATCATGTTATTTTACATAGTACCTCCCCTTGGTGATGTTGTTTGACTCTTAACTGACACATTACTTCCACTACTCTGACTACTACTATTCTAAATTCCTCTACTGACTATAAGTTCTTTTGAAAAATCTTCAAATGTTACCTCAGATATAGGTGATGCACACAGGGTCGTGGATTCGACACAAGATCTAGCTTGAGTAGGACTTAATGATTCTTGTATTATAGGACTACACTGAGAATCCTCTTCCTCTCCTTTTGTGTGAGGTATTTCTATGATATGGATTAATGTGCATGTGATCGAGGTGGATATTGGTTGCCACCCACCTATTCTAACTGGCTCCTCTTGATAGTTTTTAGTTCAACTCTTTCTTCTGTAATTCTTTGTAATTGCAGGTTCTACACTTCTGGGGTTGTTTGAATCCCTACACGGCTTCCAGGAGGAGGTCGATGGCCACCCACCTAATTCAACTGGCTTATTTTGGAATTTTTCATGTCAATACATATTTTTGTACTTCTAGGGTCATTTTGGGGCCCTAAACAATGTTTTTTTGGCTTGCCAAAGTCAAACTATAGACAGAGTTAGAGTTTGATGGCATAATGTGTAGTTATAAAAAAGACCTTTCCAATGGGATATTGCGTGCCTAAAATGGAGGTCGTATGCAAAATTCATGACCCTGTGAAGTTGAGGTACCAACTTACCCATCAGGGCCCACATAACTTTTGGCGTTTTATCTCCTAGGGTTAGGTTTTTGGATGTCTAGGGTTTTGGAATTCATGAGTAATGTTAAAAAGGCCTCTGGAGCCTCACTATAATCATTCATCTCATACAGATGCGTGTAGAAACCATATATCTTCTCATATATAGATGCCACCATTCTAGCAAGTTGTTTTCAGTGTTGGAGTTTTATAGTTTCAACCTAATTTATTTATTCAGTAGAAGTTATTGTTCACTAGATATTTGTTGTTTTTCTCCGTATATCTGTGTTATTGTATTTAGTATTTTATTCATTTTGTTCCACTCATAAATGGGGATCATTGGTATCAAAGAGGTCTTCTCTTCATTTATTTTTCTTGGTGCATGTCCCCGACAAGATTTGGGTACAAGAAGTTGGGAGTTGAACCAGTCAAGCCTTTGAAAGATTGGTCATGTCAATGCCAACAAAAACCCATGTGGGACGAGAAGAAAGATGATGGAGTAGGTGATCCTTTTAAAATGTTGCTTGAGGAAATCCTTGCATGACAAAGGAACAAAATGATGGAAAACTTTTCACAGATCCTTTAGGGACTTCCCACAAGAGATGCATCTTCATCAAGCAGTCATGCAATCCACTTCAAGGTACAAGTAAATTTTGATATTCCATTATTTGAAGGACTGATAGATGCAGATGCTATAGATAAATGGTTGAATCTACTCGAAGGGTATTTTTCGGTCCACAATTTTTTCGATAGGGAAAATATTACTTTTTCACTCCTCAAAGCCATCCCCCATGTTAAGGACTAGTCAGATACTTACTCTGACAAAAGGGCCATAGAGGAATATGCAATATTTTTGATCGCCCCCACATGGGATTCCTTCAAGGATTCCATTTAAGAGAAGTACTACCCTATTGGAAGCTACGAGGACCAGTACACAAGATGGACCATGCTGTGTCAAGAAAGGGACCACACAGTACCATATTTCACCAATATTTTCCATACTCTTTGCACCAAATCGAGTATCGAATACTGTGAACGACAGTTGGTGCTCAAATACCGCAATTGTATACATAGATAAATTAAAATAGAAATGGATTTTCTAGAAATTGCATCATTAGGTGCGGCTTATAGATATGCTGTGAAGATCGAGCAGAAATTTAAGCACAAGAGGTGAGAGTTTGTATCTACAAACTCCTCACAACCGAAGTAGGGAAAAGGTGGCCCCAACCTAGAAAACAAGGGATAGATCAAATATATCCACTCTTAGGACAACCAGTCCAAGCTACAACATAAGAAGGGTAATGAGAATTCAAAGAAGGACACATGAAAGTGGTGTGAATACCATAAAATCCCTTGGAACAACACTGAAGAATGTCACTCCAAGAAGTCATTGGTGGTTGTTGGCACAGGGGCAGACCCAGGGTTCAATGCTACAAGAGTGCACCAACAAAACCATAACTACCAGCCCTTTCGGCAACACCTGCGAAGCAGATGAAGTCTCACTCGAGGTAGAGGTAGGGGTGGTTGCAAGACTTAGGTGTATGCAACCTTAGCTGGGACACAGGTATGTGATTATATCTCTTACAAAGAACTTAGCATCGATCATCCATCAATATTCAACCCTTATTATACTTCGCAGATAGCATAGATCATCACAACATTTACTTAAATCTAAGGTATTTCAACACTTAGCAACAATAAAATAGATCAGATTTGGTAAATCAACACTAAGCACCTTCATACATGTCAGATCTAACATTCAAACACCTATAAGAAGAAGAAAGCATAAGCATATCTATATAAATATATCAAAGCACTTAGAAAACTAAGGGATAAACACATCAAGTCGAAGCACAAAGCATAACACATAGATTTACGTGGTTCACCCCCACCTTGGGGCTACGTCCACCAACTCTTCTTCTTTATTATCGTCTCCAATTGGTTACAACATAGAGCCACCAAAAACCTTCTTCACATAGGATAAAATATCTACACAACTCGCTAGATGCTTCTTCCTTGTGCTACAACACAAATCCTTCCATGACTCCTTACAACGACTTGCACTTAGATATGAAAGCCTCTTATAGTCATGCATAGATCAATTACAAAATCTATTAGCACTTAGCTTACATCACATAGATGTCGATTCATATCACCACTTATTTACATTACCTAGATATCTATTTATACATTACAAAAGTGAGCCTAAGCGTGGGTAAACCCATGGTCCGACATCCCTCTCCCATTACATATTCCCCAAAACCCAAAAGGGACCCAAAAGTGGGCTAAGATTCCACAATCTACACTTCGTCTGGTGCTCCATCTTTGATAGGTTGTCGAAGTCCCAGAAATGGTCAACATGACCAAGTATCTCCCAAAACTTTGTCAAGGGCCAACAAGCCCCAAACACTCACCCGTGACTCATCCCGAGTCACTTTGGTTTGTCCAACTCTGCCTCGAACACTTTGAGCTTGGCTCAAGCTACTTCAACCTACTACTTTGATGTGACATCTTGCTCGGTGAGTTCAAGGATCACTGTGTTATTTACTAGTCCTTCAAATCATTTTTCTGCGATGGTGATGACCTGTTCTAGCTCTGCCCCTTGGCTTTTGATCTTGGAAAACAACAGGCATGCCTTGTCTTGTATAGTTTGAATTTGTTGAGTGACTTCCATCACTTTTCTCTGGATCATATGGATCTGCTACTATGTTGTCCATTTTTTGTGAGATCTTTTCATTCTATCTACTACAGACAGGGCCTTAAGTTGTGCCTGTAGTGTATCTGCATGTTGTTTTTCTTCCTGGAGATGAGATTCCGGCGTTTGTAATTCTGGATTCTTTGTAAGGTTCTCATATGTCTGGGCACTCTAGCTACTTAGCTACTTGCACTCCAAGGCAAGAGCTTTTAATATATCCACTACTCTACGAGAATTTGTTTCTCTTTGGTCTCTGATCTCCTACGAGGTCTTAGGTACTGCGCAAAGCTCTAAGCCTACAATGCACTGCTAGAGCTTCTTGATTTCTTCTTTGAGCTGTGCCCCCTGCTGTGAGGTTATTTCTTTGATTTTCACCTCAATGAATGTCATAGAGAGAAGTTATCTGTTGACCGCTTCCTTTACTTACAGTTTCTCTGTCGACATCTATGCTTTGCTTTGCTGTAGCTCTGCTTTCTCTGCATCCTATTTTTCTTGGAGAGCAATCTTTTCTTGTTCTGCAACACTGTGTTATTCCATAAGAAATCCCTGTACCTATGTTAAATTCTGAGTGGCTTTCATTGTTTCTTCTCGTGCTTTTTGAAGTCGGGAGTCGACTGAATCTGAGATCTGGTGGAGTTGAGCGGGCTCATCCCTTGGTTCTAGTGTTCCTACTGTCAAAGGCTCAGTGGAAATTGTGTGGCTAGACTGTAGTGCATGTTGCACTCCTTGGAGCTCTATCTCAATAAGGTTATACATATGCTCCTGCTTCGCCTCTTATGTCTTTAATATCTCCAGTGCAACATCATTCAAGGCTGCAACGATAAAATTGAAGTCATCTGGGGTCAGTGTGGCATGCAGCTTAGTTACGAGACCTTTGGACTTCTTCCAGGAAGAAGGTTTTGGAGGTGAATCCTTCCTTTTCTTCAAAATATCTGCTTCATCTCTGCGCTTCTGTTTGACTTCTTCTAACTCGTCACCATCACCCTCTTGATCTGGCAGGATGTAAGCAGTCTTCACCGAGGCATCACTTAAATATTTCACTTTGCTGATCTTCTATCGCATGCTTGGTCCAGGTATATCCTGTGTAGTTTTTGGATTGTCTATATCATATATTTCTGCAGGGTCATCTGGAACAAGGAGGTCTGCTGGCCATTCCTTTGTGATCTCCTCCAGATCTTCTTCTCTTAATTTATAATAGGACTGTAACTACTTCTTGTGCTCATCAATGCGCACTGTGATGTAGAGAAAGTGTCTGTCTACATTGAAATTCATCATGGGCCGAAACCTATGGAGAGTATTCAGGGTCATGCGTGGTTCGTCTTGGATGGCTAGATTCAACTGGTTGTAATAAGTGTGAAACATAGAATTTGACTTCCATTTCTTTTTCATATCATTTGAGTACCACAGGGTATTGAACTTTTCAGCCAAAGATCCAAAGGGTTCGATGTCAGGGAAGGTCGCACCTTTCGAAATTTCCCATGCAATGAATGCAATCAGTATGAGAAGCCAGTTGTAAAGGAGCTCATACCCTTAGTCTTGCACTTCTCTGCAATCAATCTCTAGTTGGTTTACAAGGTACTGTTCCCAATTCATTTGTACACCCTCTGTGAACTTTACTGTGAGGTCTACTACGAATCCAGTGACTTGGGTGGGTCAGTTCTTGCAAACTAATTTCCGAGCAATTAGTTGACAGGCTAGGTGCACTACACCGTTTTGGATAGAGGCCACCTTGTAGCCTCATGTTCCTTTCTCAACATTGCCATATGTTTCTTTAATCTTCTACACTAATGCTTTGTCCATGGTTTTTCCAGGGTAAAAATCCTATGGGTCAGGGCCTTTCATGCTTAAGCCCATGATCTGATTGATTAACATCGGGTCCACTGTGATACGTCAGTTCAGCCATAAATATCCTCCATGGTAACATGATAACAAAAAATTAACACATGTGTTCACTTCTTGATGTCCTCCGAAGTGTGGGATCTTCATAACATTAAGTAGGGTAGACTGCGCGAGGTTATGGGTCCAAGGCTGGGGGATAATATTTTAATTCTTTCCTTTCATCCTAGTAAGATAATTATGCGGGGCGAGCATACTGTAAGCTTTACGGTCTCCAAGGTTCAAGTCACTAAACTTCAATGCTGCTATCTTATCCTGGTCTGTGCGAGCTGCATGTATCCCTTTTGGGAGGTATGCAATGACCAAGGCATAGTAAAAATATCTAGGCACACTATCTCTATTCACTACACTGCTTAGAGGAGGTATATATGTAGGTAATATGTTTGGAATCAACTTAGCATTCGTGAGATCATCTCTATGCTTCGTTCTCATATCTGTCATGATTCTGGAAATTCCTGCTCCGCAAGCAGTCGATGGAGAAGCTTGTACTCCTCCTGTCGATGATGCTTGCACTCCTGCAGACATCCTTCCTTCCGACATGACTTTTTCAGTCCCGAGATCAGTGCGTACTTCCTTCATAGATTCTTTAAGTGTGCTAAGATCTTTGGACATACACACTCAGGGTTAATAATATCGAGTTCACAAAGTAATTCATAAATAGTAATAATATGGAAAGTAAGGGCATAATGATCACTAGACAATCTTAACCAAGGTTGTAAGCTCAAATTCTCGATTTGGAAAAAGCATTCTTCATGCATGGTGTGATGAGGTAAATAGGAAACTCATCAACGAATTGCTTGCTAGGGGTATGAGGCTTCAATAACTCTTGTTCTGTCCATTATGGTGCGGTCCAACGGTCAGGTGGCGATCCATAAATGTTTTTCCAACCGTTCAGAACATCAGTCGAATGGATATATTGTCCCTAACGGCTATATTGCTTTGCCACGATGAAGTGACCTATGTCACTATTCTGATATCCCAGCGAAGTTCCCATTCTCCAAGTTTTCTTTCTACGATGCCCCCTCTGGGGCCTTCTGTAAATTTTCAATCTTGGCCCTCTTCTTACTTATCTTTCTAGCCTTCTTTCCAGTAATCTTCAACTCGTTATGTCTTCTTTCATTATGATTCCTATCTTATTTTAGCATAGTCACTGCACGCTGTTGAGGTTCTCTCCTGGGACTCAGGGGTAATATTTCTTCTTTGTCTAGGATAGGTACTTCAATATTTTGAGGGTCTTCCTATATTCTTGTAGCTTCGACATCATGATCTCTAGTGCGAAATAGCTTCAATCTGTTCTCCTGTTCTTCAATCAAATGTGCTATTCTTCTGGTCATGAATGCTTGTAACTCTTGTTTCTGTTGTTCCAAAACTTCTTCTTCTTCCTTTTTTCAAGCTTGATCTCTATCAATCCGGGGTTTTCCTAGCAACATGGTAAATGAGGCGATGTCTTCAACAAATTTAATAATCTCTAAATCTTCTTCAGTCGAAGTTCCATGGGAATTTATAGATATTTGAGTGAGCTTTCCACATAGGTTTACCAGTTTTCCTCTGAATAGTCCTATTCCTCCTAATGAAGGAATCATAACAGACCTCCCTATAGCTTCCCAAGTCCTTTCTGTCATGATATTCATCTGTTTTTATTTATCTATAACACAATCAATGTCGAAGTCCCCTATTCTTACTTCGATGCAGTATTTTTCTTTAAATATCTCTGATAACCTAACATGTCGGTGGTCATTCAAGGTTTCTTTCATCTGTAGCAATACTTTCGTTGATTCTTTCTGGGTTTCTGCTATTTCTGGATCTGCCTCTTGGTTCATATTCATTCCTTCAAGCTTGGCAATAATTCTGGGGCAATCCAATACTTCATGGTCTAGATCTTTACAACAAATACAACTAGGTCTTCCACCAGGGCATTTCTTAGCCAGATGTCCCAGTTTTTTGCAGCTATAACATAGGGTTAATCCTCTCTTTCTTTTAAATGATCCCTGACCTCTTCTGTACTGCACACTAGGATCATGGTAGTTAGCCTACAAACAATTCTTTCTAGGATCCTTCATCCACTTGTTAGTCCAAACATTCCTTCTATGCATAGGTATAACATATCTATCACTATTATTATCATATCTACTCATATCAAACCTTCTTTCATCTATCAATGGTCTAGTTTTCCAACTAGGACAAACTCTATTAAACATACCTAGATCCATACTTTAGAAACAAAAAATTCCACTTATATTACTTCTATAGAGCACAAAGCTTTCTGATCTAAAACTTTTAAGTATTCTTACCTTTATCGGAGCACAGAGCTTATAGATCCTACCTCTTTTAATCATGAGTTCTTTGCTTTTACCTTTCTTAGAGAACAAAGCGTTCAAATCTCGGTTCTTTCTTAAGATCCGACCTCTTTTCTTGAAAATCTGACTTCTTTCTTTCTTGGCACAAAGCTTCATGGGTCAAGTAGGATGTTCCACACTAGGGAAACAAATCTATGCACAGAGCTTCCACGATTTTAGATCAAAGTTTTGCACAAAGCTTCTTCTTCTTTAGTTCCCAACAATCATAGTTTTAGGTCCTGGCAACAGAACCATTTGTTCGCATAGAGGTAGAATCGAGGTTCAACGCTTCAAGAGCACACCAACACAACCCTAACTACCGACCCTTTCTGTAACACCTATGAAGCAGATGAAGTCTCATCTGAGGTAGAGGTAGGGGTGGTTGCAAGACTCAGGTGTCTGCAAACTTAGTTGGGACACAGGTCTGTGATTATATCTCTTATAGAGCACTTAACATTGATCATTCATCAATATTCAACCCTTATTATACTTTGCAGATAGCACAGAGCATCACATCATTTACTTAAATCTAAGGTATTTCAGCACTTAGCAACAATAAAACATATCAGATTCGGTAAATCAGCACTAAGCACTTTCATACATGTCAGATATAACATTCACACACCTCTAAGAAGAAAAAAACATAAGTAGATCTATATAAATATATCAAATCACTTAACAAATGAAGGGATAAACACATCAAGTCAAAGCACAAAGCATAACACACAGATTTACGTGGTTCACCCCCACCTTGGGGATATGTCGACCAAATCTTCTTCTTTATTATCATCTCCAATTGGTTACAACATAGAGCCACCAAAAACCTTTTTCACATAGGAAAAAATATCTGTGGAGCTCGCTAGGTCCTTCTTCCTTGCACTACAACACAAAGCCTTCCATGACTCCTTGACTTGCACTTAGCTCTGCAAGCCTCTTACAGTCATGAACAAAGCACTTACAAAATCTATTAGCACTTAGTTTACATCACATAGATGCCGATTCATATCACTACTTCTTTACATTGCATAGATATCTATTTATACATTACTAAAGTGGGCCTAAGCGTGGGTAAACCCATGGGCCGACATCCATTTCCCATTACATATTCCCAAAAACCCAAAAGGGACCTGAAAGTGGGCTGAGATTCCAAAATCTCTTCTTCATATGGTGCTCCATCTTATATGGGCTATCAAATTCCCAAAAATGGTCAACATGACCAAGTATCTCCCAAAACTTGGTCAAGGGCCAACAGTGGCTAAGATGAAATATTCCGAGTCACAAGCAGATTTTGACTCCAAATCAAATCCAAAAGGAGGGAAGTGTATTAGCGATGTTGAACCCAGTGCCAGTGTCACTACCACCAAATTTCAACCAAGAGAACCAGAAGAACCACAGGAAGGGGAACGCCTCTTTCACTCACAGATGTGGGTAAAGGGGGCTCTGCTAAATTTCATTGTTGATAGAGGCAATCAAAATAGTATGATCTCAATAGAGGTTTTCAAGCGCTTGAACCTACTGATGACACCGTACCCATAACCCTACACCATCAACTAGCTTCTCGAAGGAATAAATATTCATGTTAGCCAACAGTGTCATCTGCCCTATGGCATCAATCCCTTCAAAGATGAGGTATTGTGTGATATTTCTCCCCTTGAATTTTGTGATGTTTATTTTGGACAACCATATTTAATGAAGCAACATATTTTGTATGAGTCTATATCCTATAGTGTTATTGTTACTTTGGGTATACAATTGTATAGGATACCATAGGTAGCGCCGCCTACCACTATTTATTTAATCTATGCTAAGCAATGTAGTAAGGTCATTTCACAGACTAGGAATTTTGTCTTCTTTGTGACCTGTGCTCACAATAAGAAGAAGGTCACCACCAGATCCATGGCCTCTACACAGAGCCTCTCTTTGTAGAAGAAGCAAGTGGATGGGATTGTGGAAGAGTACATAGACATCTTCTCCTCACCCATCAGGGTACTGACGCACTGCCAAGTCAAGCATCTAATTGATCTAACCCCCAATGAACCTCTGCGTAATGGACTAGTCTATTGTCACTCATTGATGGAAAATGATGAAATCAAGCATCAGATCCAATAGATGCTTCAAAAGGGGAACATCAAACCCAAATCCTCCCCTTGCAAAAGCTCGATTGTACTAGTGCAGAAGAAATATGGGGCCTAGCATCTCTACATTGAATACAGAGCATTAAATAAATCACAGTTAGGAACCAGCACCCAATTCCCTGAATTGATGACCTTCTTGACCAACTCAAGGGGAAAAAGTTCTTCAGTAAGATTGACTGGAAGTATAGCTACCACTAGGTTCCCATCGAACCGATTGATGTATGGAAGACAAATTTCAAATCTAAAGAAGGTCTCTTTGAATGGTTGGTCATGCCCTTTGGATAAATAAATGCACCATCCACTTTCAGAAGGTTGATGGATGATGTATTGAGACCCTTCATCAAATCTTTTGTGGTGGTATATCTGGATGACATCCTCATATTCAACATAACTTGGGAGGAGCACATGAAACATATTTAGCAGGTTTTGAGCACTCTGTAGTAGCACACACTATATGCCAACTTGGAAAAATGATCCTTTGGCATGAGCAAGGTCCAATACTTGGGATACATTGTTGATGGGCATTGGATATATGTGGATCCAACTAATGCATAAGTCATTCGTGATTGGACAATCCCGACCACAATAAATGAGCTTCAGACCTTCTTGGGACTTGCTAACTTCTATCGACGGTTCGTGTTGGGATTATACCATATTGCATGGGCCCTCATCCAAGTGACCAAGGGTTGTGGCATGGAAAATATTGCATGGGGAAAGGCACAACAATGAGCATTTGATGATCTGAAGCATCGATTGTGCTCAGCTCCAATACTCTCCTTACCCGATCTGCAACAACCGTTTGAGATTGAGACTGATGCATCTGACTATGTTGTAGGTGCAGTTCTTACTCAACATGGTCATCCAATAGCATACCATAGTGACACACTATCATATATTGTTTGAAAATACCCCACCTGTGATAAGGACATGTATTCCATTGTGCAAGCTTGTATTCAATGGAAACATTACACTCTGTGAAAGGAGACAATAATCCACATTGATCACAAGCCTATCTAGTTCATATAGACACAAGGGAGGTTGTAGAATGATCACCATCAAAATTCGTCCACATACCTACAATAGTTCCATCTCAACATCAAGCATGAAACATGGAGCACAAATCGTTTCATTGATTGCCTCAGTCGACCTCTCGTGGTTGCACTCACCACCGTGCTCCATTCCTATGGGCATGAGGCATCTGAGTGGACCTAACTTTATCAGTGAGATCCTGACTTTGCCACCACCTATCAACTCTCGGGTACATACATGAATCTCACCAATTTTCGATTTCAAGATGGACTATTATGCCATCTAGGCCATTTATGTGTTTCTGGAAGAGAGTGTGCAAAGATGATTTAGGAGGCTCACTACAGTTGGATGGAAGGACATTTTGGAGTGGAGAAAATTGTGGTAGTTCTACAGAAATATTTTTATTGGCCAAAACTTCTACGAGACTTCAACACGTATATCAAATCTTGCACTTCCTGTGCCATTGTTGATCCAGTCATCAAGAAGCAAGGATTATACACCCCTCTTCCTACTCTCGAGAGGCCTTGGGAATCCATCTCGATGGATTACATGTATGGCCTTCCATCCACAAAGCAAGGAAATGATTGCGTATTTTTGGTGGTTGATTGGTTTTTTAAGATGGCCATTCTCACAACCTACAAGAAGAGCATCACAAAAGAAGATACTTCCAAGCTCTGCTTCGAACGAGTGTGGGTCCATTTTGGGATACAAGAGACCATCATCTTCGATTAGGATGGCAAGTTCCTCAACACATTTTATTTGACTCTTTGGTCATTCTTGGACACCAAGCTCACTAAATCCACTGGCTTCAACCCTCAAACTGATGGCCAAACACAGGTCGTCAATTAGATGATTGTGCACATCTTGCACATGTATAACTCTAAGTATCCATGTCCATGAGATGAGAGTCTTCCCTATGTTCATCATAGCTATAGCATGGATCTCCATAGCTCCATCGGCCATAGCCCCTTTCATGTGGGGCTGGTATTCCAACCCTTGGGTCCCATTAATGTTGCACTACCTCTTGCAACCACACAAACATATTGTTCCCATGTTCAGTATGAGGCCGAAAAAAGACACCAGATTCAATTAGTGGATTCAACACATCCGCCAAGAGGTCCATGAGATTTTGAAAAAATCCAATGCTAAGTGTTAGCACTTGGTATTTTCCTTGGGCTGTATCAAGGAAACTCCAAGGTAACCATTTCAACCTACTTTATACTGTATTTGTGACCTAATACAATTAGAGAGGGCTCTCTCAATAGCTAAAGGATTTCACACTAAAAAATATTCAATATTCACACTTAGAAGGTTAGATTTCTAGTAGGAACAAATTTGTTTTTTATAGAAGTTTTTAAGACAAACATGAGGGGGTACCATTTGGCAATGGAGTCTAATCTGAATCTTAAAGACTTGTAGTTTCAACTTAGCTGAAATCTACTAACAATCTCCGAGGCATATCAAGTATTATGTTCAAGAAATATGGATAAGGAATGGTAGAGGATAGGAGAACAAGTCCACTACAGTAGAATCATTAAAACAATGAATTTCTATTGCATATTTAGACAAGATAAACAAAGAGTGATCACTGAAAACAGAGCACTGAAAGAATGTGAATTTTGAAATCAGGAAATCATTTAACATAAGATAATATAATCTATATGAAGAGGCATTTATATAATGAATATTTTTCATGTAATATTAGACCATATTAGGAAGAAGAACACATAATGAAAGATGAAAACATGAAAACATGTTGGACAATGACACTCTAATGAATCTCAGAAAAGTAGCAGAGCATCTCTTGCATTCACCTGCTAAAGGATAAACAAATAATCTCATCATACAAAAGCCTCTCTCCAAATGAGAGTCCAACCCTCTTACCCTCTTGTACAATTAATATATATCCATATAGGTCCTTTCCATCTCACCCATTTGAACTCCAACTCCTTTCCCAAAATAGAAACAACTACAAACAAAAAATGACACATTTTAATTGATTTCCTGCTTTTGAGGAGGCAAAATTATGAAAAATAGGCTTCAAAACGCCACTTGTAATTCTCAAAACATAATAGCTGTGTAAAATATGAGAGATTTTTTTTATATATGATTGTTATGAAAAAAAACCTCTCCCGGTTTCATTAAATTAATCTCCATTTGGACGGAATAGGTGTCACAAAAACATGTCTCAAACAGAAAATCATGAAAATGGAAAACATAAGGCTCAAAGATTCTTTGAAATCTCCCAATCCATGACACCTGTGTGAAAAATGAAAGAGGTTAATGTTTATGGTTATGTTATTGAAAATATCCTCCTTCATATGTTTAAAATTAATCCTGTTTCACCTGGAAATGCTCCTGGAATTCAGCTGGTCAAAAATATTAGTTCAACAGTCTAGAACAAAGTTTCCACAACACATTTTGTAGTGCCACTTCTCTGTATAATATCTCTCTAACCATAACACATATTAAAAAACTAAGAGAGGTTTTTGTTATTTGGTATGTTATAAAAAAAAATCTCCTCTAGTTTTCAAAAATACCTTCCCATTTGTTCATAACACAAGTTTTAAGTTAGTCACTCAAAATTGGCAGAAGCATCCTTGCAAAATAACTCTGCGAAATTGGTAGTGCCCATCATGAATTCAACTATGTGGATTTGGTAGTGCCACTCCTCTATTTTAGGAAATTATCCATTTACATAATATTTATTTTTTTTAATGTGTTCAAGGAGTTTCTAACCCGTGTCTTGTGTTGATGACAGGTGTGCTTGGATCTCGGTCTTGATGCTTGAGGAAGCTGGAATTGCAGAATCTCTTAATTCACCAGTGCTACAAAAAAGATCGTGAAAATAAACAAATTTTCTAGTTCAAATTATTGTGATTACATAGGCTCCATGGGGGATAGAGACCTCCCTTTGAGGCTCTAATAACTCTTGTAGTTTCAGTTCCTTGACCATGGGTTGCTCCCAACCTTTAACCTCTGCAAACTAAAATAAAACTAAAAACTAACTGCTGAAAGAGATGCTCAAAGTGCTGAGATTATTTCACACAACCTACCTACCCTAAGCTAGCCTCTGAGCTGTTTGATAAAATGAAATGAAAAATCCAATGGATCCATGCAAGCATCTCATCCACTGGTTGGATCCCTTGCATGCATTTATTCAAAGGAAACAAGAAATACCTAATTAAAGGCAAGGAATCTAAGAGTTTGAAATCAGTTTCATCACTGACCAAATATGAAAAATTAAGCTCACTCATTGACTGCAAACATGCTGCAAAAGGATGTTGCAGCTCATGAAAGAAAGCCTCTTGTTGATCAACACATATAAAACAATTATCTTAAGTTTCATATGTTTCTTTTTGTTTCAATCCTTTATACTCACCATCAGTCTGGAAAGAGTTTGAAAATGACCCTTGATGTCCTTCAAAAGAAATGCTATTTTGATTTTCAAAGGAAGAAAGGAAAATTATTTGCTGACCAACTTGTTCTTGAAATAAAGTTTTAGGAAATGAATGGTTCGAATAGAAATCTGCTTGACTATTGTCATATCCATGATCACTTAAATTCTTTATATCTTCATTATCTTCACTTTCAAATTCACAATTACTTGATGAATGCAAACTTGAATTGGTAAAACCTTCTGAATAACAAACTATGGGATCAATAACATCATTATAAGGCTGTTGGTTTATAAGATGGTGAACACTCTCTTTCAGAAATTGGAATGAAGAAAAGCACAGGGATAGATAATTTCCTTCAACAATCTCACTACCTTTTTGTTGTCTATCATCATGGATGAAATTTGTGGGTTGTAAACATTCATAAGACTTTTGAAAATAATCATCTCCCGGAGATGAACCTACAAATGGTTGCTCTAGAAGAAAAATGTCATAATCATCAGTATACTCATCATAAGGAGGTAAATTGGAAACCTCTTGAATATCCGTAGCAAGAGGATTTGGATAAACAACTGGTGATTCAGGCACCACACCTTTCCAATGGTCTATCATGCATCAAGACTCAGGTACCACACAAATTTCAGGTGGGAAAGAAGGGATGGTTACATTTGCAGAAAGAATGCCTTACAGGGCCCACAAGAGTCAGGCACCACACCTTTCTAATGGGCTATCACGCATCAAGACCTTGTTAGAGTTTGAAGACATAATGTGTAGTTCTCAAAAATATCTCTCCAATGGGCTATCATGTGCCTAAAACGGAGTTCATATGCAAAATTTACAACCCCGAGAATTTGAGGTACCAACTTACCCATTGGGGCCCACACAAATTTTAGCATTTCATCTCTCAGGGTTAGGTTTTTAGATGTCTAGGGTTTTGAAAATCATGAATAATGTTAAAAATGCCTCTAGAGCCTCATTGTAATCATTTTCTTAAACAGATGTGCGTAGCAGCCACATCTCTTCTTCTGTGTGTGCGAAGCCCCTGAGAAATCAAATTCCATCATCATCACACAATTTTCACAGCACAACATATTTATCCAGGTACCTAATGATTTCATAAACCTTCCATGTGGACCCTTAAAGAAATCTGTTTTTGTGACACTATACGACTAGGTACAATATATTGCAAATTCCATAATATAACCCATCCGTATGTTATTTAATCGGAAATAAACTATGTGAGAAGTAGTATTACTTACAAAATTCAATTGTCTTACTAGCTCAAGGGTCTAGTTCCTCGAAACTGTAGCTCGGTATCTTCCCGTATTCTCCACTAACCTTTCTAGCCATTCAACTAAAATAATCAGAAATTCACCAAAGAAAATCTCATGCAGCTATGTATACACATACATTTGCAACCATTGTTTGTCACTCATCCGAGAGTTTCTCTTCCCTCTCTGACAAATTCTTGCTCCTTCCCTTCTAGCCATTCAACGATCTTTTTCTTAGTCAGCCTCCAAAACATTCCCTTAATCACATATTTTGGGTCCTGACAATGGAACCATTTGTTGGTGCACAGTTATAATACCCTACGTTAAAGTTAGTCAACCAACAAAAACCTTCAGATACTAACCCTTTCAACATCAACTACACGCAGGTGAAGTCTCACCTGAGGTATCTATTGGGGCTGCATGAACCAAGTTTCTGCAAGGATGAGGGGATGTGAGGCTATCAGCATGTCCATTACTTATATACCCTATGTGCACTACTCTGTATCTAATATCCTTTCAGTAATTAATATACTCTATTATGAAACACCATGATAAAGTAGATTGTAGCATAAACCATTCAGTGAAACATCCATTATTATTGCGTATCAATCATATAGTAAATAGATCTATACTAATCATGCATAAACAAAACATCCATGAGAAACCACATAAAAGGACACATTCATACACATGATTTAACGGGGTTCACCCAATCCTTGGGATACGTTCACAATTGTTGGCTTCTATATTATTCTTCATTAAATCATCCCAGGATTGCGCACTGTGCTTACAATAGATACATCATAGCATAACTCTTCATATTTCCTAATTGCTCTATAGTGCAAGTCTCTCTCTACAAAATATCTCTTAAACCTTCAAACATAGATTGATGCAGGAGCATATCCATCAACACTTAAAGAGGCCGAGTGGAGGACAACTCAACACCCAACACACACATTTCTAGTCAATTTTGAACACAAGGAAGAGGACATCATTTTAATGTTTTGAAAATATTGTAACTAAAGACCTTTTTAATGTTTTGGAGGCTTGAGCCATCGCATGAGATCGAAGGAGATTGTAATTTCTTAAATTCTTGTGGGATTATATAGATATGGGGAATCAACTCTTATATGTTTATAAATGATATTTATTATAATAAGACTCAACAGATGATCATCTTAATTATGATAGGATAACACTAAGGTAGTTGGAGGAAAGGCTTGAGAAGCATCTTCCTGTATAAATATATGTATTGTATGCCCAAATGAGGTTGCTGATCATCATCTTAGAGAGTTTTTGAAGCTTATGGTGAATTGCAGAGACCGTACAAAATTTTGTACATATTTTACTGAAGGAATGCAAATAGAGAGGTTTGGTTCCAAATGTATGGTGTTCTTTGTTATTGAATTCACTGAATGCATGTGATCTTTATTGCTATCTTTTTGTCTATATGTATTTCACGTATGAATATGATTTTTATGGTCAAGTCTGAAAACCTATAATGTTTTTATAAGTTTCAATTGTTTCTCTTCTAAGAGCTCTGGTGTAAGGAGTGCATAGTACCTGCAAGGTGTGCATAGGTCGAGTCAGGGTTGACTCAGAAGCTCGAGAGAGGTAGTGTGAAACTTACCAGAGAGTCATGTAGAGAGTGCACAAAGAGTTACACAAGGGGTGCGTAAGGAAATTCTTCTTCGAAAAATCTCTAAGTTTGAATTCTTTTCAGAAGTTTAGAGACGTAAGGAGTGCGCCAGAGGTCTGAAACCTCGGAGGAAAAAAGATCAAGAGAGATGTAGTATAACATTCTCGAAGTAAAGGAGTGATGAGACTCACAAGACTAGATTCCCAAAATCCATCAAGACCATCTATTGTGAGGACACATGTCGCCCGATCCGAGGGTTTAGAGAACCAAAGTTTCGAAGGATTACAAGGTGTGGCAACATGAAACTTCTTGGACCCCCGAATACAAAACTAACAGAGTTCCCACTAGCTATCGATCTAATAGAGGAATGAGAGTTGTCCAACTCATTTCGGGGATTGGCCCTCTAGGAGAGTTGTAGGTTGGAGTGGACAGACATACCAAAGCCTAGACTCCCGAAACTGATCGCCACCATCAATTTGTGTGACGCCTTGAACCATTGATTTGTGTCCAAGGTTCGACACTCCATTACTCAGGGGTTTAGAAGGATTGGAGTTCCATTCTGTTGGGACTCCTGAAGTGTGATAGCCCCTAAGTCCTGAAACTTTCGGGGATAGAAAGTTTGTCCCATGGTTCTAGCCCTTGGTCTCTGAGGAGGTTCTTTCAATGCTTGGGGACTCCTGAAGGTGCAAATTAGCATTCAGGTGGTATTTGTAAGGCCTGTGTAGTGGAATTAGGGATCAAAGAGAGCCTGCGAGCTAATTTAAGCTCCTAAAGTTAACGATTCTTAGACCGAGAGGTCATGCGAGCCCCAGTCGAGGTAGGGGGTCTGTATCAAGTGGTATCAGAGCCTGAAATTTGGCGTAGTGAGGAGGTTTAGTATTATGTCACCGAGGAGACATCCTGGAGCCATGCTACCAAGAGGATGTAGGGACATACTTGTATTAAATCCAGCGATGGAAGAGGAGATGAAGCAACTCCGTGCGAGATTGGATGTCATGGAGACAACACATAGGAGAGAACCTAATGTTGGTGACATTTGTGAAGCTGAGAGTGAAGAAATGTAAGTATAAGGAGCTACAGGAGAAGACACTACAGAGGAACACTTATTGAGAGATGTTGTAAAAATGGGAGCCAGAGAAAAAATGGAAGTCCTAGTGTATGAAGACAACTTGGAAGTTGAGGAGCTACCGGATTGGATAATTTCTTTGGATAAGTACTTTGATTATGAGGAAATCGATGATGAAAACAAGGTGAAGCATGATGTTACCATATTGAAGGGACATGCAACGCTATGGTGGAATGAAATGCAAGATGACACAAGATGCAAAGGTAAGCAAAAGATAAACAATTGGGATAGGATGGTAGCTAAGTTAAAGGCTAAGTTTATACCCAAGGACTATCGGATAAATCTATTCAAGAGATTGAAGAACCTGAGATATAAGGGCTTGACAATGAAGGAATATACATAAGAATTTTATAGGCTGAACATTCGAGTAGGACATCATGATAGCGATGAAGAGAAGGTTTCTAGGTATATTAATGGCCTAAGATATGGGATTCAGGATGAAATCAACATGATGATAATAAGAACGATGGAATAATCTTATCAAGTGGCACTGAAAGCAAAGGAGAAGTTGGAAAGAAATCAAAACCAACAAAACAGAGGAAGAAGCCCAAATAGAGGTAAGGGAATTGTCTCAGAGAGGTTCCATAAACCCAAAGTTGAGTCTGGAAAGTCCCACAGTCATACAGAAAGGGGAGGAAGTTCTCGAGGGAGACAATATGGTGGTAGTAATTCTTTTCCTCAAGGAAGAGGAAGAGTCAGAGGAGGAGAAGTGAAATTATATTCCTGTGGAAAGACATGGCATATGTCTTGGGAATGAACCGATAGGAAGAAAGAAGGAGGTGGATAAGCTCACATTTACAAAGCTCAAAGGAAGAATGTGGAGTCAAAAGCAACAGAATATGGGAAGTCCCTCATGATGATGAAGGTTCTCTTAACCCTAGAGAAAGAGGTGGAAAAATCAATTCAGAGAAACAGTCTGTTCAGGACTGCTTGCAAGACCAAGGATAGAGTATGCAAGGTGATCATAGACAATGGGAGCACTGATAATTTGGTCTCCATATAAATGGTGAAAAATTTGAAGATGGAGACAACTGTACATCTAAACCTGTACAAGGTATCGTGGCTGCAGAAGTGACACCAAGTCATGGTGAGTCAACAATGCAATATTGAATTTAAGATAGGAGGTTATAAAGATGAAATTCTATGTGATGTAATACCCATGGATGTTTGTCATGTTCTGTTGGGGAGACCATGGAAATATGAGAGAAATGTCATACATGATGGGATAAAAAATACTTACAATCTTGAGAATGATTGCTGCACACACATGTTGCTGCCAATAGAGGATAAGAAAGTGAAGGAGGAAGCTAGCCCAAGCAAACTTCTCATGAGTGGAAAGGAATTCTTGAATGAAGTCAAGAAAGAACATGAAATGCAATTCATTGTGGTGAGAAAACCCATAGTCATCCTTACAAGTACTTATGTGGATGATCTGCCTGAAGATATTCAAGAACTGTTGGATAATTTTGCTGATATTGTGGTGGATGAGTTACCTCTCTCATTGGAACCCATTCAGAGCATCATTAATCACATTGAACTTATCCTAGGGGTGAGTTTTCCAAACAAAGCCGCATATAGGTTGATGCCGCAAGAGAATGAAGAAGTCAAAAGGAAATTCCAAGAGTTTTTGGACAAGAGTTTGGCTAGAGAGAGTTTGAGTCCATGCGCAGTGCCAACTGTGCCGAGTCCAAAGAAAAATGGAGGCTGGATAATGTGTACAGATTCTATAGACATCAACAAGATCACCATTAGGTATAGATTCCCATTACCCAGAATGAATTATTTGATGGATTGATTGAGTGGAGCAAATTATTTATCCAATATAGACTTGAAGAGTGGCTATCACTAGATAAGGATGAGAGAAGGGGATGAATGGAAGACAACATTCAGGGTGAATGAGGGATTGTATGAGTGGCTTGTTATGCCATTCGGATTAATGAATTCCCCAAGCACATTCATGAGGTTGATGAATGAAGTACTTAAATATTTCATCGGTAAGTTTGTGATTATGTACTAAGATGATATTTTGGTTTTCAACAAGATCGAGGGAGAACATATGAGGCACTTGAAGCTGGTAATTAAGAGGTTGTAGAAAGAGAAGTTGTTGATAAATTGAAAAAAATGTTCTTTCATGAAGACAAAACTCATATACTTGGGTTTTGTAATTTCTTCAAAGAAGTTGAAGATGGATCTAGAGAAGGTGATGGAAATCAAAGAATGGCCTTCTCCAAGAAGCATATTTGAGGTGATAAGCTTCCATGTATTGGTGGGATTTTATAGGAAATTCATCCGAAATTTCAGTGGCATTTGTGCACCCATATTAGAAACCATAAAGAAAAAGAAAAAATCCTTTAATTGGACAACATAAGTTGAGAAAATTTTCAGAGTACTGAAGGACAAGATAACAGAACAATAGATTTTGGTTCTTCCATATTTTAGGAAAATATTCCAAGTAAGGTGTGATTTTAGTTGAGTGTGTATTGGCATAGTCTTGAGCCAAGACAATTGACCTGTTTCTTATTTTAGTGAGAAGTTGAATGCCACTAAGAGAAAATATTCCACATATAATAAGGAATTATATGTTGTGAGACAAGCTCTGAAAAAATGAAGGCATTACTTGTTACCAAAGGAGTTTGTATTGTACAGTGATAATCAAGCTTTACAATTCATATCCAGACAGGAGAAGTTGAATCAAAGACATCTAAATGGGTATAATTCATGCATAATTTTACTTTTGTTATTAAGCATATTAGTGGTAGAACTAAAAAAGTTGCTGATGCTTTGAGCATAAGATGTCTGATTATGCAGGAATTCTGAGTGGAGACCTTAGGGTTTGAACACCTTAAGGAAATGTATCGTGAATATCCAGAATTTAAATAGGCTTATGAAGCATGTGAGAACCCTTTGCTAAGGGACAAGAGCTAGTGGATAGAGTATATAATTCAAGATGGACTTTTATTTAAAGGAAGCCAACTCTGTATCCAAAAATGCTCGATGAGAGACAATTTGCTGAAGGAAAAACACAGTGGAGGATTGGCTAGACATTTCAGCCATGATAAAAATTACATGCAACTGAGTTCTTCATACCATTGGCTAGGTATGAGGTTCTATTTAAAGAAGTTTGTGGAAAAATGCAGAATTTTCTAGTATGCAAAAGGAAGACAACAAAAAACTGGTCTTTATCAGCCATTGCCTATTCCAAATAGGTCATGGGATGCAATAAGCATGGATTTCGTGTTGGTATTTCTGAGAAACCAGAGGGGGAGTGATTCCATATTTTTTGTGGTTCACATATTTTCAAAGATGGCACACTTCATACCATGCCAGAAAACCAATGATGCTGCTCACATAGAAAATTTATTTTTCAAGGAGGTTGTGAGATTGAATGGCTTTCCAAGGAGCATAGTCTTAGATAGAGATACCAAGTTTGTGGGGCACTTCTAGAGAAATATATGGAAAACATTGGGGACAAATATATCCTTCAGTTCAACATGTCACCCTAAGACATATGGATAGACTGAGGTGGTAAATCGAATTTTGGGGAACCTATTGAGAAGTCTGTTCACTGAACACCATAACCAATGGGATCAGATTCTGCCTCAGGCATAGTTTTCTTATAATGATTCACCAAACAATATCACTAGAAAAATCCCGTTTCAAATACTGTATGGAATGCATCTGAGAGGAATTTCAGAGTTGAGGTATTTGAGGCACAATGAATTCCGAAGTACAGGAGCAAAAGACTTCAATGAAGAGATGTAGAAGAGTCATATTCAAATAAAGGAAGAGTTTCAGGAGAGCAGTAAAAAATACAAGATCCAAATAGATCCGAAAAGAAGAGAGGTTCAATTCAAAGTGGGAGATCTAGTTCTGGAACATCTGAGGAAAGAAAGGTTCTGATCCGGATTATTTTTGGAACGAAATGAGAGTGGAGATATAATAAAGAAATGCACAGAGATATCGCATATATCTAGTAATATAACAGAAATATATCAGATATGAAACCATAAACACAGAGATACAGTAATACACGATTTCTATTAATGAAAGAAATGTACAGAGATTGTAAAAATACAGAGTGAAAGACTCGCTAGAATGGT
>JASDQU010101593.1:101613-112572 GCA_032191745.1 Picea mariana | reverse complement strand
GGCTCCGGAAGTTAAAACCTGCTAAAAATAGTAAATTACCAAAATGGCCAGAAAACTGTTTTGAGCCATTTGGAAAAGGTGGGTGGCCATTGATATCCACCTGGATCAGGTTCCCAAGGGGAATGTATAATAAACTAAAGATGAAGAAAATAGGACCATGCAAGATTCTCATAAAATTTGATGCAAATGATTTTGAGCTTGAACTTCCAGAGGATGTGGGTATATCACCCATATTTAACGTTGAATATTTGTACTCGTACAGGATGAATGGTCTAGGAGGATCATATCATCAAAAAGAGATCTTGTGGAAAAAATAGTTTCCTACAGTAGAAAATCCACAGGTGGAGAGGATCATAGATAAAAGGATTGGCAAGAAGACCAGGCGAAAAACTTATTTTAAATACTTGGTGAAGTGTAAGGCTCACCCAACAGAGGATGCTATTTGGGTGAATGAATATGATATTCGAAAGAATGGGAATACAATGTAGGAGCTCATCGACAGGAGTCCATGAATTTTTGTCCAGAGGAGTATGATGTAGGAGCTTTGCCATCAACACTTAAAGAGGTTGAGTGGAGGAAAAATCAGCACCCAACACATGCATTTCTAGTCAATTTTGAACTCAAGGAAGAGCACATCATTTTAATGTTTTGAAAATATTGTAATTAAATACCTTTTTAATGTTTTGGAGGCTTGAGCCATTTCATGAGACCGAAGGAGATTGCAATTTCTTAAATGCCTATAGGATTGTACAAATATGGGGCATCATCTCTTATCTGTTTATAAATGATATTTATTGTAATAAGAATCAACAGATGGTCATCTTTATTATGATAGGATAGCACTAAATTAGTTGGAGGGAAGGCTCAAGAAGCCTCTTCCTATATAAATATATGCATTTTATGCCCAAATGAGGTTGTTGATCATTATATTAGAGAGTTGTCGAAGCTTGTGGTGAATTGCAGAGAGTGGTACAAATTTTTGTACATATTTTACTGAAGGAATGAAAATAGAGAGGTTTCGTTCCAAATGCATGGTGTTCTCTGTTATTGAATTCAATGAATGCATGATATATTTCTTGCTATCTTTTTGTCTATATGTCTTTCAAGTATGAACATACTTTTTATGGTCAAGATTGAAAACCTGTGATGTTTTTATAAGTTTCAATTGTTTCTCTTCTAAGAGATCTGGTGCAAGGAGTGCACACTTCTCACAAGGTGTGTGTAGGATGAGTCAATTTTGAATTAGAAGCTCAGGATAGGTAGCGTGAAAATTACCAGAGAGTCATTCCAAGAGTGCACAAAGAGTTACGCAAGGGGTGTGTAAGGAGATTCTTCTTTGAAAAATCTTTAAGTCTGAATTCTTTCCAAAAGTTCAAAGATGCAAGGAGTGTGCCAAAGGTATGAAACCTCAAAGGAACAAATCTCAGGAGATATATCGGCCAAGATTCTTGAAGGAAAGGATTGTTGAGACTCGCAATATCAGAGTCCCAGAGTCCATCAAGACCGTCTAGTGTGAGGACACGTGTCACCAAATCCGAGGGTTTAGAGAGCTAGAGTTTTAGAGGATTACAAGGTGTGGTGAAAGGAAACTTCCCAGACCCCTGAATCCCAAACTAACAGAGTTCCCACCAACCATCAATCTAATAGGGGAATGAGAAATGTTTGATTCATTTCAAGGTTTGGCCCTTCAGGAGAGTTGTAGGTTTTAGCGGGCAAACCTGCAGAAGCGTAGACTCCCAAAACTGATCACCACTGTAGATTTGTGTGATGTCGTGAATTGTTAATTTGTGCCCAAGTTTCACTACTCTGTTAGTCAGGGGTTCAAAAGGATTTAAGTTTCATTCTATTGGGACTCCCAAAGTGTGATAGCCCCGAAGTCCCGAAACTTTTAGGGATAGAAAGTTTGGCCCATGGTTCTAGCCCTCGGTCTCTGAGGAGGTTCTGTCAGTGCTCGGGGATTCCTGAAGGCACAAATTAGCATTCAGGTGGTAGTTGTAAGGCATATGTAGTGGAATTGGGGCTCAAAGACAGCCCACAAACTAGTTTAATATCCCAAAGTTAGCGATACTTAGATCGGGAAGTCGTGCAAGCCCCAGTCGAGGGAGGGTGTCTTCATCATAAACTCTCTCTTATAGGAATCCTAATCTCTTATTCTTAGCAGCCTATTCTCCCCAACCCATTACATATTTATACATCTAAATAGGGCTAAAAACCTTATGAACCAACTCATGACAACACATTCCCAAAAACCCTCAGGGTTTGTGCATGCTTTTCCTGACTTTTCTCCTGCATGCTTCTTTTCCTTCCTTTGTTCCTGCATGCATCTTTTGCATGCCTAACTGTTTTTATTCCTACTTTTATGCACCTATATACCGTTCTTCCTAAATTTACTCATTCCCTCAAAACTTAGTTATTCAAACTACCTATCCAACAAGGGCTTATATCCCTCCTTGATGCATATTCACATAAAGAAGAACCACAAGTAAAAGCCGCTATTGTTCCATAAGAAAAAATGGGGAGCCCTTCTAGAAAACAAGTTGAAAACCCATAAGAAACAAAATAAGAACATCAAGTTGAGGCTCTTGATAACAAACAAAAACCAACAGAGAGCACTCCTCAACAACAGTCAACCAAGCCCCAGGAAATATAGACAGAGGAATGGAAAGTGTGATTTACTTTCCGCAAGAGAGATTTACTTTTTTCAAGTGTGATTTTCTTTTCATGCAGAAATAATATTTATTTTCCTACAATTTTAGAAGTAGGATAGCTTGTGACTTAATTAAGTATCTTGAAATCTCAACTTGTGACATTCGAAGTACTACAAGCCCTTATCATTTACAACACTACACTTGCATATATGATGCATGACAGTTCATAAGTAAGATATGACCTTGGATTGATAATTAAATGTACATCTCTTCATTTTCTCACTAAGTTAATTAGGAAATAATTGAAGAGTCTGTCACTAAGTCAACCAAAYGAAAGCTAGAAATCTTCAATTCAAAAAATCTCTTCTCAACATTACTCTCATAAGAAAATTTTGTTGGATCATATTCATATGGCAAAGATCATCACCAAAAAACAAAGGAAGCCAATTGGAAAACCCAAATTGAATCARAGAAGAAAAAAATAGAGAAATAATGAGAATGTACCCAAAACCATGTTAATGGATAAGAAAATTGCTCTAATACAAATGATGTGGGAAATCCCACTCATATAAGAYTTCTAGAAATACAATGCAAAATRCAAAATATTTCACTACGTTTTATTAAGCCAAACACAAACTTATATAGMTTTACATAAAAAAAAAAAACTACCTCGACAAAYTARGAGGCAAGATCCTAAYAAATAGCAATGAAAATAAAATAATATATCTAGTTGGTGATATGATCTCAACTAGTCACAAGAATATGAGACTAACTCAACTATTTCTTGAAAATAGGAAACAAAAAAGATTTATCACTCTCCAAACCACAATACATATGCTAAGGCTAAGGAATGGAATCCCTATCACCAAGAATCTCATCTAGTCATCAAATAGCCATCACACTATATACCATTGTTGTACACACAACACAAGGAATATTTTACCCTTCTTTTCTTAATTTCCCATCTAGGATTCCAATGCTCTTAATTTAGGTAGAAAGAGTCAAATATGTTGAATGCCTTTTGGAAATAACCTGGAAAATACACTTCTAAAGGAATATTCAACATTAAAGAATCCTATGGTCTCACAGCCTAATTCCATCAAATGGCCAAGGAAAATATATGGAGAAACATATGGACAACCAACTTATGGAAAAAAATAAGTAATTCCCTCTATTTAGTGGCTCACAAACACATCCTAACATGGGAAAAAATAAAAAAAAGAGGATTCATAGGGCCTTCCATCTGCCTATTATGTATGCAAGCTAAGGAAACCATGGAACACCTGTTGAACCAATGTCATTTCAGTTTGAATATATGGGATCATGAAGCTGAAGTGATGTGCACAATGGACCATCATAGAGACAATATTCCGAACGCAATCTCCAGTTGGTGTCTCTCGACCTACAAAAATGTCATCCTCAATAGAATCTGACATCTCTTGCCATGATTCATTCTATGGAATATCTATAAGGAACACAATAGAATAATTTTCCATTCACTTTTATCTCCTAAGACTGCTATCTGGCCCAAAATTCATCACAACAATGTGGAAACTATGAGGCAAAATAAATGGTTGACTGACAAAATGAAGTGTGAGGGTAGTGAACAAGCCATCTTAAACCAATGAGATCTATGTCTTTCTCTGTCTCTCGATCTACCTCAACCTTGTGTTCTAGTCCAAATAAGCCCAAACAAATGGCATCATCCTCCATCTGGATTCATCAAATTAAATTTCGACAGAGCCTCAAAGGGTAATACTAGCCATGTAGGATTTGGATTTTCCTTTCATGACAATCAAGGATGCCTCTATCACATCCTAGTCGAGAATATTGGGCATGATTCCAACAATGTTTTTGAATTATGGGATCTCACCAGCGAAATCCAAGAAGCTATCCATCTTGGATTCCATCAACTAATTGTGGAAGGGAACTCTCAAATACTAATAAGCATGCTAGCTAAACTCATAAATGGCTCAGAGCCGGCCAAAATTTCCCCCAGTTGGAGGCTTCGATGTGGCTTGGAATCTTTGAAGAATATGTGCTCTCCTCATATGGTCATTATTCCATCACATGTTCACAAGGAGGCCAATAATATAGAGGACAAGTTAGTCAATGCTAGAATTGATCAAAAATAGGGTGACCTACATTGTAGCTCCAATCAATCCCCGGTGCACCCCCTTTTTCGAGAATGTGTAGCCATAGAAACATAGGATGAGTCCTCCCCAGATGGGGTGATATGCACTTTCTCATGACCAAACATGTGGATATCATATTCCCTTCCAAGTGCTCTGTCAAGGATTCTTGCGAGTGCATGGAAGGGATGTCGCATTTAAACACATACATGCACATTAATCCAACTCTAAGTTCACATCAGGCTATGATGGATGGAGAAAGGATCAATGGTACAAGGACAATAAATCATAGTCACCTCCAACACATTACCTCCATTATGATATCCTATTAGCATTTATGGACAAGCAAGCTACATAGGATGACTAGGAAGGGTGTTGGATATGTTCATGTATATTTGATGGTTTGGCAACCCATTCTCACTAGTTGTAGGAGAAGTTTGGACTTAAACTCTCTGCTATCCTCTCTTGGTGTGGATTTCTTCTCTATGTTTGCAATGTCGAGGGTCTGGGAAAGAGGGTGTTCTTGAAGGACCCATGGCTCCCAAGGACGAATTCCCATGCACCATTTAGATGTAAGTAATCAGAGAAAGAATAAGTCATAGAGGGAGGATTATCCTCTACCCCCTCATGAGGATCATGTGAAAATTTCACCGCATGTTAATGAAGTCTTGGAATTGGGTTGTCGATTCTAATGGGTTGAGCGTGAGGGACTCCCCCTACGAGGTGACACTTGATTGAATTCGAAGGTCCATGCAGGTCATAATTCTTCCATTGAGGAAGCCCCTCTTCTCCATGGAGGTATTTTTCATCAGAAGAACGATGCCAAAACATCAAACCTGGTGAAGGAGGATTAATAGAAGAATAATGAAAAATCATCTTCAACATGTGCAGATGGATGGTGGGAATGAATTTCAAAATGGACTAATTTGATGCCAAAATCTCATTGCTACTCAGTCAACAAGCTTGTCAGATGGTGAATCATCTGGAACAAGATCAGTTTTCCCCATAAGGGCTTTCCATGGATGCCCCATTCTAGCTCCTGTTTCGTGACCAGGTTCCTCCATAACAATTTTCTAGCGTGGGATGTATTAGGTGTCTTTTTGTAGTTTTTCAGTCCTTAGGATTTTATTGTTCTCTATTTTGAAGTTCAAGTCTAATTATATCTTATTTCAACTTAGTGCTTAGATACTGAACAATAGCCTTGTTAAGAAGAATAATATGTCTCTTTTGGACCCATTGTTAGTCTTGGGTTGGTTTCCAACTATGGGGACCCAAGCTTGTGCAAACTGCATGTACTCTTAAAATGGTTTATAGAAGGTAATATAATGTTTACTTACACACAAAAATAATACAACTTATCTCTCAAACTACCAATTCACATCAATAAAATATGGTTGAATTCTTCGTAACGTTCCCATCCTCTATTATCATCTATAGCCTCTCTATCTCTTCCTCGGTGTTTGCAAATTCCCCTTTCACAACATTGATTTTTGGTCATCTTAAAATTTCTAGTTAATAACAGTAGATGGAAAATGAAAGTTGGGACATGAAAATCTTGAATGTGAGAATGGTGAGAATGAATAGATAATAAAAGAGTTGAGGGTAGGATGTCTAACTCTTTTTTTGATAGGAGAATGAAGTATTCTTACATTTCTCCCATGATGGTTGTGTTCAACCCATGCTCAAATAACTACGTGAGGTAGACTTCCTCACCAACCATCTACATGCATTCCATGATTAACTTTCTAAGTCAAAGGAGTTTACCGGCTTCATTTAAGTCATATGATGGAATGTAGATGATACCTCAAACTACCACTTGGCATTAGACTCGTTTAGTTTCCTACAGATCCTATTTTTTTCTTTCGTTTGGTGGAATCACATGCCCTCTCATATTGTCCACATCTATTTGAAACCATTATAAATTATATTCTAACATTAATATTTACATAGCTTCTATCCATAAAAGTATATTTACAACATTTACATGTTTAGCCATTCACTAGTTGGGCCTTGTCCTTGAGCTCCTTACTAGGAATGTATAATTTAAGATAACACTACTCCATGTTTAATAATAATAATAATAACAATATTTTTTCTTAATATGTTTTTAAACTAATGGATCATGTACATGTCAAATGAGTATAAATATTTTGATCATAATTTTTTGTGTAATATAAAATATGGTGGGTCTTTCCACCTAATATAGGATTGTAAAAGGTAATTAATATATTATCAACATGGAAATAGAAAATCACATTTGATAGAAGTCCATTAATAAGTGAATACATTTTCTCATAAGTTGCGAATTTCCCCTAAATTTAGTAGGAATTTTACCATAAGATATAATTCCACTCGATAATTGGGAACTTTGACCATGGAACATTGTTCATAAAAGTTTTGAACCATTTTAAGAAGACCTAGATTGATTGGAATCTTAGGGAAATTTATAATTCCACTTTATTACTGGAACTTTGTGCTCAAGGGTTTTGGCCCATTTTAAGAGGACCAGGTTTTGGCCCATTTTAAGAGGACCTAGATTGAGTAGATCAAGGTAAAACTTTACTTTGATGGAAAAAAGTGAATTCACCAAAATAGTTGAATTTGTCCACTTATTAAATCACTTCTTTTTTTATAGTATTACACATCCACCTATTAACTCACTCATTTTTTTATTATCATATTACACATTTTGCCACCCATTTTTTTA
The DNA here is from genome assembly GCA_032191745.1 of Picea mariana. NCBI lineage: Eukaryota > Viridiplantae > Streptophyta > Pinopsida > Pinales > Pinaceae > Picea > Picea mariana. The sequence continues at coordinate 105,085 of JASDQU010101593.1, read as the reverse complement.
AATTTTGGTAATTTGGATTATCTTAAATAAGAGAAAATCCTTAAAAAAAATTATTAATCAAAATTATTTCTTCTATTTTTTTTTTTGTTTGTTAATTTGTGCGGGACCTGTTGGCTACACGATTAACCTATGGCTTGAGAAACCGTGACTCAGGGGAATCTAAGCTGTCAAAATCACCTGGGGATCGCACCCGGCCTGAGCCACACCAACCCTTAACATGGTTGGATTTTTTGTCCCCGCAGGTTTCGAATCGGTGACTTTAACATCACGGAGTGGCTTAACAACACACTCCGTCACCGACTGTCCTACACCTCGGGGACAAAATTATTTCTACTATTAATCCAATTTAATTATTACTTTTAATAAAAAATATACTAAAAATAAATTCTTTACCATTTAATCCTTAATCCTTTTAATAGGGTTAAATAACTTAAATAAAACTTATCAAGAGTCAAATTTATTCTCCACATTTAGGGAAAACGTATAACGTGAGTTAATAAGATTTAATTCATGTTATGAATAAATAAGATTTAATAACTTCATTTTTTGTCGGGTTGAAATTTAAGTTACTCCGAGATATGCCCCACTATATATTTAAATCCGCTTTCATATTTGGTTCACTTTCACGTTTGTGGATTTAACATTTGTGTAAAGCTTCTTTCATATTTGGTTCACTTTGACGTTTGTAGCTTTAAGATCTATGTAAAGCTTTGGGTAAACTCAATCAGGTCCAATGGAGGTTCTTCTGAACAATCTCGTTCAATAGTGCTTGTCAAGAGTGCCTTGAAAATCACAAAATAATTTGAAATGTGTGTGCAGAAGTTGGGAGTCTATGGTGAGAAACCCCAAGTTCTATGCAGACAGAAAGATATATGGAACAACATAGCAACTACTATGATTGATTCAACTAGTCTTTTATGGATAGTAGTTACGTCTTTCAATAAGGGTATATGAACCCATGAAGGGCACCTGGGAAAGGCCACCCCCCATCGATGATCCCCACTTTGTTGGAATAGGAGGATGGTTTCAGTGCAATGTTGTGAACCAGAAGTTGGTTCTCCTAGGAGGAGTCACAAAGAGTGTATACATTTATGACTTTCTTTCAGATGGAGCCACAAAGCTGACATGCCTACACCTCAATACTTGTTTACCTGCTATGTCAATTCTTCCACCGGACTTGTCTACGTCGGAGGTGGGGTCGATGAGCCTCTCAACCCTTTGTCAGGTTCCCTCCCTCTGGCTGCTGTAGAATCTTATAACGTGGATGAAGACAAGTGGGAAATTATGCCTCCTATGATCCAACCACATGGCCTGGGATGCTATGGTGTTTTCATGGAAGGTAAATTCATGGTGTTAAGAAAAGACAAAAGTGCAGACGTTTTCGACCCAAGTGTGGGGACGTGGAGAAGGTGGGAAAATATGAGATTCAGGGGAGATCTATGGAAAATGTGTGTGACTTCTTATTATGGGGAGATCTATGGAAAAGGTGTGCGGATGATGAAGTCTAGAAAAGAGAAGTGGTTCTCCAATATATCTCCACAAATGAACAGATAACAGATATTTTGGTAAAGTATCTATCCAATATGAAAAGTTTGCATACTCAAGAAACAAGATGGGGCTCATGGAGACGAATTCCTTATTGAAAAAGGAAGAGATTAATTCGAGGTTGGGAGGGAGCACTAATATGTTATTGATTTATGGACAATCAATTTTCAGTTTGAAAAATGGTCGAAGATGAGCAGTTCCTTTCCACTTTGGAAAGTGGTTTGAGATTTCTAATGGAAAAGCATTTTCCAGTTTGGAAAATGGTCCAGATTAGATAGTCATTTTCATAATGAAAATGGTTCGATAAATTGTTGATGTACCATAGACAACGATTCCCCTTGTGCCCAGTGTGGGGGAATGGTCTAAGACAATCATTCTTCTTGGCAATCAATCTAAGTAGTGTTCAAGTATAATGTTTTGCCTTATCAGGCATTCATTCTTTTTAAGTTCACAATTGTGAGAAGTTTTGAAGAATGGTTATTTTTGGAGGCTGATGTAGGACAATCATTTCCTTAGAAAATTCTCTGTATAGTCATTCCCTAGGGGAAACTCATTCAATCCAGTTTTCACTATGATTAGTGCCAGAGGAATGGCCTAGTTAGGTGAATGGTCCAGGTTCAACAATCAGGGATAAGAATTCCCTAGGGAAGACTCATTCTCTCTAGGTTTCACTATGATTAGTGCCGGAGGAATGGCCTAGTTAGGTGAATGGTCCAGGCTCATAAATTAGGAACAATTATTCTTCTATGCTTGAGAAGAATAGCCTACATAGCCCATGGATGATGTTTTACCTTCTAAGGGAATATGCTCTTCCAGATCTCACAGATGTGAGTGGAAGAATGGCCCAAATGACTTAGTTTATATCATGATATTGTTTTATGCAGTTTGATATCAGATGATATGATTTCTCTAGAGATTGTATGTCTTTAGACAATATATGTATGCTACTGTGGTGGATGTGTTCCACTGTTTGTGACTATGCGTCACTGATTAAGTATCCACGTGCTACTTGGTGTAGTTGTGTACCACTAGATAATAGTTTTGTACTACTATGGATAGACATAATTGTGTTCTATTGAATGGAATTTTTCTGATTTCCATGAAGATTATCAATAGTGTTGGAAATGATTATCGACTATATGGATAGTCAGTGTGATGGTGGACAAAGATTCTCTAGGAGGAAAATGGTCCAGGACATTTATTCTTCTAGTACGTATGTATGGATTAGAAGAATAGTCCTTGTATCCCATGGTGTGGCTTCCAACATCTGTTAGAATAGTTATTCTTCTAGGACATATGTTCGAATTAGAAGAATGGTTCTTGTATCACTTTGTGGAGTGAATGAGTTATCCAACATCATGCCTGATTACTCAGATGGAGTATGGCTTTGAGAGATGATACAATTGATGCTATCAGATGATACTGATAGTGATGACAGTGCTCATGATTTGATCATGAGATAGCATGTGTGACTATGATGATGCTACAGATTGAATGGTATGTTTGTGCTCAAGGCCATTACCTTTAAATACCTCCCTAGCTAGGAGGGAGTGTTGATATTATGGAAGTTGCGGGAGGTATTAAACCTCCAAGTGTAACCCTAAAAAGAATAGAATATTTCGGGAAGCAAGAAGAAACCCGAAAGCATTGAACATAACCCTAGAAGACAAGTCAACTAAAGAAAAATAATTAATATTGAGTGTTTAGCCTCCAGAAAGAGAATTTGACCCAGACAGATAAGGAAGAGAAGTATAAATACATGATGCTAGAGCTCATTTGGATATAGACAACTCATAACTGCATAAATCTAGTGCGCATTGCAAAAATTTAGTAAGTGCACAAGTCTAGAGAGTAGCTTCAACTGCAACTACTACAAATTGTATTTTTGGTTTTAGGATTGGACTCTCTCTTGGTTATAGTTTGGACT
>JASDQU010101593.1:72109-88101 GCA_032191745.1 Picea mariana | reverse complement strand
TATAGTGAGAAGTTATATTAGTGAGAAGTTATATTGAACCAAACAAAGCATTGAAAAGTTAAATATTGAATGGTGTCATGTAATTTGCATAAAGCATCGTCAGATGAATACATTGAAGTTGAACCAAAATTTGCATAGATGTATTAAATAATATAAAACTCCTCAAAAAATAATAGGAAGATAATATTTGATCTACAATAAACATTGAAATGTGTATCTTCATGTTTATTAGTAAATCCTTCAAAGGACAAAATTACATTGATGAATCATCTCCACATGATCCCATGGTATTCACCCAAGTAGATCAAGTACAACTTCTACACATTTATTTGTCTTGGTCTTCTTGAAATGTTTTTTCTTTGGCATCCATGCCCAAACTATGGTATTAATTGGAATAGATCCATGTTTTGTGTCATCGGGATTTGGTACCCAATATTGTTCTAATATTTTTCCCTTGTTTTTCCCTGAACTTCGCATCCACCAATCAACTTTTACATGCAGAGTCTCACTTTGATCGCCTTGGAAGATTTTGAGGTGGCTTTTGACATCCAAATCATCTCCCCTTCGCCCTCATTTCCTGATATAACTAGCAATATCTTTCCTTTCTCAACATCATAGGATTGAATGTTGGCTTTGGTTTGTTTCACTTGGGTCCAACATACACTGGTTCATCTATCACATTATCAAAATCTCCATCCATAATACTTGAGATTACATGGAGTCCATTAGAGTTAGCATTGACAATTTTCCTTGCCTTAGGCCAAAAATACTTAGAAGATGAATCACTTCCTTCCACTATTGTATGCTCATTGTGAATTTCATATAATGTATCAAGAACTCTTTCCCAATACTCTACTTTATTTTTAATTCATATGTAACAATTGGTGAATCATCATTATCGATAGTGTCTTTCCACATTTTTATGTATGATGTTATTACTTCCTTTAGTTCTTTTAAATAAACATCATTCTCTTTGGGACCTAAGAAAGATGGTTTCCATGTGGGAAATTAGGTCAACCTTCCTCATTTGTATTCTATAACTCAATTGGTTTTGACCAGTCAATATCTCTAATGGATTCTTTGTACCTTAGAACTAGAACATCATTGAGTACAAAAAATTGGAAGTATTGGACATTAAGACGGTCAACTAGTTTATTTTTCCTCTCCTTGATGTATCCACTAAGGAAACTTTTGAAGTTATACTCCTTGTCAATCTGTGTAGGTGGAAACACTCATTTTTCTTCAATCGTGCAATATGTATCCATCATTTCAGGTAAATAATATATGTCTTTATTTTTCAAGTTGGAAGAAATTATTCCGTAGGTTCCATCTATGTCTTCATGAGTGTGTTCCACAAGCAAGAACCCAACATCAATAGTGATGAAGACACCAAGTGCAGTTAAAAGTGATAGAAACATGAAAAGATAACGATTTTCATTATTACTTGTTGCATTGCCCAATTGTAACAACAAATGTGGAGGAAGTGGTTTAAAATCAACACTTTGATTTTTTGATCTTCCATGAGATATAAAATCATCCTTGTACACTCTACATTTTGAGTAAATACAATTGTCTATGCATTTGAGAGTGGGTTTCTAGAACTTCCACTCTCATAAAGCAAATCACCATACATATCAAGGTGTGGGTCTTTATGGTACCTCAAGCACTTTGCAAGGGATGTAATGGTAAATTGTGATCACATGTGTACAAATGGTGGGGAGAAATGACCAAAACCTCATGTCTTATGTCCATGTGTTAACATACCTTTCAATGACAAACCCAAGTTTGTTCCTGCAATAAATTTCAATTTGACACGTAGCCTTGGGATTCAATTCTTTGTTTTGTCCATTTTATCATGGATAATGCTAAAATACTCCTTTAGAAACTGCTTTGACATAATTTTGTGGGAATATTAGCAATATCTTCCACACATAACAATCTTGTTATGTTTGTTCAATCTACCTTGTGCCTTTTCTTCCAAGTCTTTTGTAGTTGTTAACAACATCTGTGCTTTCAACATGATACATTCACTACATTTACTGAAGTTGGTATTCTTTGATAACGCCACATCTAAAAATGAGTATTCTAGATCTTGCTCGTTATTGGTTGTGATATTGATGGGTAATTGAGATTTTGAAGACCCGCATTGATCTCATTTAACAAATAACTTTGTGTAAGTAGAAGGCAACAATCTTAAAGGAGAAAACCTTCCATCTTCTTCCATCTTCTTCAACTTGACGTGTTTGGTTTGGTGAATAATTTGAATTATCCATTACAATTTTGTGTAATATTTCTATGGATGCCATGGTATGTGCATGTGCTTTGCATCTGTTGGTGTTACCATGAATGGCTTTGATGTGTCCATGCTGGAATAATGTTGGTAGTTATAGAAGGTTCTTTGAGGAATCTTATGTATCTTGTACCATTCTTTCTTACAAATAATATTACCATTAAATCTCATGTCCTTTACTTTTCTAACAATAGGAGGTATCCCATGGCCATGGATTTCTGACATGACTACATTTGAAAGGAGTGAACTCAATACAAATTCCCTAATACCATTTTTATTCATGTGTTTCATAGCCCTTCTAGCAACTGCAATGGCCTTCCTATCCACATGTTAAAGACAATCTTATTTACAACATTCATTTGCTGCCAAAAGTCAGATTTATTTCTCTTCATCTATCTTTGTTTGACATTTTGCAACTTTTTGGTAGCCATAACTCATTTAATCCTTTTATATGGCCTCGTTACATGAATATCATTTGATTCTAGCTCTTTTTCATTATAAAGATCCATATCCCATTTGTTTAAGGGACTTGTGTCCTCTATCACATCCCATATCCCCATTTCTTTGGGTGGATCCTTGAACTTTTCCTTAGACCCTTAAAATCTCACCTTTGTTGTCCACCAACTTATTTATTGGCCATCTAACCAAACAATGTATAAACTTATCCCCAATCCTACATATTTCACAATTTCCATGTATCTCTTCCATGCAAACACCAAAGTCCATTTCACCTAGTGTTTCACCCTCAACCATGTCATCCTCATGGACATTAACTATCATTCTTTTGGCAATGCACATGATTGTTCCCATGCATCCATGTGTAATAGAAACCCTTGTACATGTGAATGTAACCCTATCTTGGGGAATATTTATAGGATGATCATAACAATGAGCTACCAAATCGGATTCTTGACAAATGTCATTACATTCCAATGCACCCCCTAGTATATGCTCAAATTCTATGGGATGTGGTAGAGGAGCATCATGTTTTAACACCTCCTCAATTTTAACCACTATGCATCCTTTCTTTACCATCCTTCCATACACCTTATGACCAAGCTCTGTATTTAATATGGAGCTTTCACCCACCTTCACTCTACATTGTAGAAGTTCTACTATGTCTCCAATAGAAAATGCAAAAGAAACATTTGCACATGTACACCAAATTAAAGAAACTCAGTATTTGCTTAAAAAAAAACATTTAGTATACTATCAATAACACTTAACGGTATTTGCTATAAAAACAAATTTAGTATATTATCAATAACACTTAACACATGCTTCGAGATTTTGATTTACCTATGTTCTATCTCAAATCCATGATCTTCCATGGATATATGTCCCCTTCATCAACATATTCCACTATCAAATGTGGTTGACTGACATCAATTATCAAAATTGTAACATAGCCTGCATTAACCCTTTCTCTGTCATAAAAAGTCCTGGTGTTCTATATTCAACCCTTCCAAGCCCAATAACTTGACCATTAATTAGGAGGTTAACATAGTCTCATTTTGTCAAAATTATATTTTTCATTGTAACTCCTATGAATTCCTTAACACACAATTGAATTGTAATTTGTAATTAAGGTTAAACCATGTAAAGTGTCTCTTATACTTTAGCAAAAGCACAACCTTCAAGAAAGTAATATAATTGCAATAATTAAAAATGGTATGGCAGTGATTTTGTACACAATGAAAAACCTTTCCCTTCCATCCACCAAAAGGCACTTTACATATAAATTACAAATAAAATATATATGGAGACCTAACAATTATACATCCAAGTAGTATCAGAGAATGAAAAATATCAACTCATATCAAACCACCAAGTTCCTATTTAACTATGGAGATGGCACTTGTTTTATTGATGTACGTGTATGAATTGTGCTCATAAGAAATTTGCAAAAGTTGTAGAATCACAAGGTCCTTTGGAAAATTAAAAAAAAAGTCCAACATGGATGTTACGTTAGATGTAAAACAAGTCCCATGAGAAGGAGCAATGCTTTTTATAGTTATCTTAGTGAGAATGTTTAATGTCTAAACATGATAAATTCGAAGCCAAGCTAGAGATTTTCTTCCAAATAGATTTTTTGTTAATATAAATACTAGATAATTCTCATTTTTATTCAAACAGTTAGGAAATCTCATTTTGAATCTTTAGTTCACATGTTAGGACTCCCTGCCTAAACTCATCTAAGGACATACTCTTTAATATGGATACATAGGGATGTTGAATTTTAGAACCTCAAAAAGTGTAGATTTAAGTTTTGTCAAACAATTATGTTGATGAGGTAGAGTATGATCTTATACCGCTAGCCATTGGTGAAATTGTTTTTGGAAGCCCTTAACTATACAACAAAGATGCCATATTATTTAGGAGAGAAAAATAATACATCTTGTTAAAATAATTGTGTTTGTTACTTTAATAGTTGCATACTTGTGCATTGGAAGAAAAGTATAGTATACTTAATCATACATTATTCATAAACTTCAAAATTGTATAGAGATCACAGTATTTTGTGGCTCAAAAGATTGTGATTGTATCATTGTGCTTGTGTCAGAAGGAAAACTATAAACCATTAGTTCTTATTCCAACTCAAGCACAAATGAAAAACCAACAACAACATCATATTTAAATACACTACTTATTGCATCATCATGGATCTTCGTAGCTTGTTTCAAATCCAACACCGGAAACATTCAAAGAAAAAATACAAACCATGGTGATCATTAGGACAAAGGCACCCTTGAGGAATTGATTGCACAAGCATAATCAATTACCAACAACAAAATTACACCATGAAGGAAAGTTAGCACTTGCTAGCTTTCCTTCTAGCATAAACATAAATGCATTCCCAACGACAATATTGCACCATTAAGGAAAGCTAGTGCTTTCTATGTTTCCTTATAAGACATTGCCAACAACCATATTGCACTATGAAGGAAAGTTTTCTTTCTAGCACAAGGACAACAAAATTTCCCACACCAACATTGCACAATGAAGGAAAGTTAGCACATGCTAGCTTTCCTTCTAGCACCATCACATATTATCTCTAACACAAAAACAATAGCATTGCCCACAACAACATTGCGTAATGAAGGAATACTTGTGAATTCTAGCTTTCCTTCTAGCATCAGTAGGAACACGTTGAAAAAAAAACACTACACCATTAAGGAAAGCTAGCACTTGTTAGCTTTTCTTCTTGCATAAGCACACACACATTTTCAGCAACAACATTCTAGTGTGAAGGAAAGCTAACATACATTAGTTTTCCTTCTAGCACAAACTCAAGCATATTTCCAACAATAATATTGCACTGTGAATGAAAGCTAGCACATTTATAGTACAAACAAGTCTAGTGCATTGATAAGTAATGTTTTGCATCGTGAAGGAAAGCTAGCACATGCTAGCTTTTCTTTTAGCATAAACATAAGCACATTGCCAACAACAATAGTGCACCATGAAGGAAAGCTAGCATCTTCTAGCTCTCCTTCTAATATATTGGCAACAACAACATTGCATTGTGAAGGAAAAATTTCTTTCTAGCACAAGATCAACAACATTTCCCACAACAAAATTGCACAATGAAGGAAAACCAATGCATGCTAGCTTTCTTTCTATCATCGGTACAAACAAATTGCCAACAACAACACTGCAACATGAAGGAAATCTAGTTCCTACTACTCTTGCACAAGCATCAATGCATTTCCAACAACAACATTCCACAAATAAGGAAAGCTAACACATGCTAGCCTTCCTTCTAGCACAAACATAAGTGTATTGCCAACAAAAACATTGCACTATAAAGGGAAATTAACACATGCTATATCTCCTTCTAGTACAAGCGCAAGTGCATTTCTAAGAAATAAATTACATCACAAACAAAAGCTAACATGTGCTAGCTTTCCTCTAGCATAAGCACAAGTAGATTGCCAATAACAACATTACACTGTGAAGGAAATGTTTTTTGTAGCACAAGAATGACAACATTGCATAATGAAGGAAAGATATCACATGCTAGTTTTTCGTCTAGCACCATCACAAGCACACTACCAACAACAACATTGCACCGTAAAGGAAAGCTAGCATATGTTAGCTTTCATTCTTGCAAAAACACTGGCTATTTCCAAAAATAATATTCAACTGTGAAGGTAAGCTAGTGCACACTAGCTTTCCTTATAGCACAAGCACAAGCGTGTTGCCAACAAAAAAATTGCACTATGAATGAAAGCTAGCACATGTTATATTTCCTTCTAATACACACTCAAATGAAATCTAGCACATGCTAGCTTTCCTTCTAGTACAAGCATAAGTGCATTGTCAAGAAGTGCATTGCATTGTAAAGAAGAGTTAGCACCTGCTAGTTTTCCTTTGCCTTTTATTATAACATAAGCACAAGTACATCGTCAACAAAAATATTGCATCATGAATGAAAGCTACCCCCTACTAGTTTTCCTTCCAACACATTTCCAACAGCATCATTGCATCGTGAAGGAAATCTTTCTTTCTAGCACAAAAAAAATAGCATTTCCCACAACAACATGGCACAATAAAGGAATACTTGTACATGCTAGTTTTCCTTTTAGGACATACAAAAGCGCATTTTGAACATCTTTCAATTGTGGAGGAAAGATAGTGCATGCTATCTTTCCTTCGTATACAAGAACAAGTGCATCTCGAATAACATCATTCCATCGTGGGGATAAGCTAGGACATGCTAACTTTCCCTCTTGCATAAGCACAAATGCATCTAGAACATCATTCCATCATGGGTAAAGTTAGTTCATACTAGTTTTCCTTCTTGCACAAACACAAGCACTTCTTGAACACCATCATTCCACCGTGTGCTAGCTTTTTTTCTTGCACAAGCACATGTACATATCGAACATCATTCCACAGTGGGGGGAAGATAGCATGTGTTATATTTTTGTCTTGCACAAGTACAAGCACATATCAAAAAACATCATTCCACCCATGGGAAAACTAGCACATGCTAGTTTTCCCTCTCGCACAACCACAAGCGCATATTGAACAACATAATTCCACTAGGGGGAAGCCAATGTGTGCTAGATTTCTGTCTTGCACAAGCACACGTGCATCTCGAACAACATCATTCCACCATGGGAGAAATCTAGCACATGCTAGTTTTTGTCTTGCACAAGCACAAGAACATCTCGAACACCATTATTCCATTGTGGGGGAAAGCTAGTGTGTTCTAGCTTTTTGTCTTGCACAAGTGCATATCAAACAACATCATTTCCATCATGGGGGAAGGTTACATTTCCCTCTTGCACAAGCATAAGTGCATATCGAATAACATCATTCAACCATGGGGTAAAGCTAGCGCATTCTATCTTTCCCTCCTTCACAAGCACAAGTTCATCTCGAACAACAACATTCCACTCTGTGGGAAAGCTAGTGTGTGCTAGATTTCCCTCCTTCACAAGCACAAGCTCATCTCAAACAACATCATTCCACCATAGTGGAATGCTAGCGTGTGCTATTTTTCTATCTTGCACAACCACAAGCGTTTCTTGAACAACATCACTCCACCGTGGGGGAAATCTAGCACGTGCTAGATTTCCATTTTTCACAAGCACAAGTACATCTCAAACAACATCATTCCATTGTGGAGAAAAGCTAGCATGTGTTAGATTTCCCTTTTGCACAAGTACAAGTGCATCTCAAACAATATCATTCCACCATGGAGGAAATCTAATGCATGCTAGCTTTCCCTCTTGCACAAGCACAAGCACATCTCGAACATCATTCACCATGGGGGAAGGCTAGCACATGTTAATTTTCCCTCTTGCACAAGCACAAGCACATTTCAAACAACATCATTTCAGTGTGCTAGCTTTACCTTTTGCACAAGCACAAGTGCATATTGAACAACATCATTCTACCATGGAATAAAGCTACTGCATGCTATATTTATCTCTTGCACAAGCACAAGCACATCTTAAAGAACATCATTCTACCCTAGGGGAGAGCTAGTGCTAGATTTCCCTCTTTCACAAGCACAAGCGCGTCTTGAACAACATCATTCCACCATGAGGGAAAGCTAGCATGTGCTAGCTTTCTCTCTTACACAAGTGCAAATGCATCTCAAACATTATTCCATCATGGGGCATGCTAGATTTCTGCCTTGCACAAGCACAAGTGCTTCTTGAACAACATCATTGCACCGTGTCGTAGCTTTCTGTCTTGCACAAGCACAAATACAAATCAAACAACATCATTCCATAGTATGGAAAAGATGGTGTGTGCTAGCTTTCCCTCTTGCACAAGTATAAGCACATCTCGAAAATTTTCATTCCACCCATGGGAAAGCTAGCACGTGCTAGATTTTCCTCTTGCACACGCACATGCACATCTCTAACAATATCATTCCACCGGGGGAAAAGCTAGCGTGTGCTATCTTTCCGTCTTGCACAAGCACAAGCGCATCACAAACAACATCATTCCACTGTGGGGGAAGTTAGCGCATGCTATCTTTTCCTCTTGCAAAAACATAGGCACATCTCAAACAACACCATTCCAACGTCGGAGAAAAGATAGCATGTGATAACTTTCCCTCTTGCAAAAGTGCAAGTGCATCTCGAACAACGTCATTCCACTATGAGGAAAGCTAGTGCGTGCTAGCTTTCCCTTTGCAAAATCATAAATGCATCTCGAACATCATTTCACTGTGTGGAAAGCTACCACGTGTTATATTTCCATCTTGCACAAGCACAAACGTGTCTCGAACAACATCATTCCATTGTGGGGGAAATCTAGTGCGTGCTAGCTTTCCATCTTGCACAAGCACACGCACATTTTGAACAACAACATTCCACTATGGAGGTAAGGTAGTGCATAGTAGCTCTCCATCTTGCATCTCGAACAAAATCATTCTATTGTGGGGAAAATCTAGCACATGCTAGCTTTCTCTCTTACACAATCACAAGCACATCTCGAACAACATCATTCCACCATGGGGGAAAGATAGCTTTCCTTCTTGCACAAGCACAAGTGCATATCGAATAACATCATTCCACTCTGGGGGAAAGCTAATGTGTGCTAGCTTTCCCTCATTCACAAGCACAAGTTCATATTGAACAATATCATTTCACTGTCATGGAAAGCTAGCGTGTGCTAGCTTTCCATCTTGCATAAGGACAAGAATATCTTGAACAACATCATTCCACCATGGGGGAAAGCTAGCTTTCCCTCTTGCATAAGCACGAGCATATATCGAATAACATCATTCCACTGTGGGGGAAAGCTGGTGCGTGCTAGCTTTCCCTCCTTCACAAGATCAAGTTCATCTCGAACAACATCATTCCACCGTGGGGGAAAGCTAGTGCATGCTAGCTTTCTCTCTTGCAGAAGCACAAACACATCTCTAATAACATCATTCCACCATTAGTGAAATTTAGCGCGTGCTAGCTTTCCCTATTTCAAAAACACGAGCACATGTCAAACAACATCATTCCACTGTGGGGGAAAGTTAGTGCATGCTATCTTTTCTTTTTGGACAAGAACAAAGGCATCTCGAACAACATCATTCCACTGTCTGAAAAGTTAGCGCGTGCTAGCTTTTCATCTTGCACGAGCACAAGCACATTTCGAACAACATCATTCCACTCTGGGAGAAAACTAGTGTGTGCTAGCTTTCTATCTTGCACAAGTGCTTCTCAAAGAATGTCATTCCATTGTGAGGGGAAGCTAGTGCGTAATATATTTCTCTCTTACACAAGCACAAGAATATCTCAAACAACATCATTCCACTATGGGACATGTGATGCTAGTTTTTTCTCTTGCAAAAGCACAAGTGAATATCGAAAAACATCATTCCATCGTGGGGGAAAGCTAGTGCATGCTAGCTTTCCCTCCTTCACAAGCAAAAGTTCATCTGGAACAACATCAATGTGTGCTAGCTTTCCCTCCTTCACAAGCAAAAGCTCATCTTGAACAACATCAACATGTGCTAGCTTTCCCCCCTTCACAAGCGAAAGTTCATCTCAAATGCGAAATTTCATCTCAAACAACATCATTCCACCATCGGGGAAAGCTAGCATGTGTTATCTTTTCATCTTGCACAAGCATAAGCATTTCTCGAACAACGTCATTCCACCATGAGGGAAAGCTATCACATGCGCTAGATTTCCCTCTTGCACAACCACAAGTGCATATCGAATAACATCATTCCATCGTGGGGGAAAGATAGCGCATCCTAGCTTTCCCTCCTTCACAAGCATAAGTTCATCTAGAAGTTCATCTCAAAGAACATCATTGCACTATGGGGGAAAGTTAGCGCATGCTAGCTTTCCCTCTTGTAGAAGCACAAGTGCATCTCAAACAACATCATTCCACCTTTGGGGAAAGTTAGTGCATGACAGTTTTTCCTCTTGCAAAAGTGCAGGCGCATCTCGAACATCATTCCACTATGGGGGAATGCTAGTGTGTGCTATCTTTCCCTTTTGCACAAGCACAAATGCATTTCAAACATCATCATTCCATTGTGTGGAAAGCTAATGCATGCTAGCTTTCCATCTTACACAAGCACATCTTGAACAACATCATTCCACTGTGGGGGAAAGCTAATGCGTGCTAGTTTTCCATCTTGTATAAGTGCATCTTGAATAACATCATTCCATTGTGGGAGAAAGTTAGCATGTGCTAGAATTCTATCTTGCACAAGCACAAGGACATCTCCAACAACGGAAATATAACATGTGTTATCTTTCCCTCTTGCACAAGCACAAGTGCATATTGAATAACATCATTCAACCATGGGGGAAAGCTAGCACGTGCTATCTTTCCGTCCTTCACAACTACAATTTCATATCGAACAATATCATTGCACTGTTGGGGAAAGCTAGTGCATGCTAGCTTTCCGTCTTGCACAAGCACAAGCATTTCTTGAACAACATCATTCCATTGTGGGGGAAAGCTAGCGCATGTTAGCTTTCCCTCTTGAACAAACACAAGTGCATATGAATAACATCATTCCATCGTCGGGGAAAACTAGTGCATGTTAGCTTTCCCTCCTTCATAAGCACAAGCTCATCTCAAACAACATCATTCCACCATGGGGGAAAGCTATCACATGCTATTGCAGAAGCACAAGCGCATCTCCAATAACATCATTCCAATGATAGGGAAAGCTAGTGCATGATACCTTTCCATCTTGAAAAAGTGCAAGCACATATCGAACAACATCATTCCATTGTGGGGGAAAGCTAGCACGTGCTAGATTTCCCTTTTGCACAAGCACAAACGCATCTCCAACAACATCATTCCATCGTGTAGAAAGCTAGCGTGTGCTAGCTTTCTGTCTTGTGCAAGCACAAGTGCATCTCGAACAATATTATTCCACTTTGGGGGGTTGCTAGTGTGTGTTATATTTTCATCTTGCACAAGTGCATCTTGAATAACATCATTCCATTATGGGGTAAAGCTAGTGTGTGCTAGCTTTTTCTCTTGCACAAGCACAAGCACATTTCAAACAACATCATTCCACCGTGGGGGAAGGCTAGCACATGCTACCTTTCCCTCTTGCACAAGCATAAGTGCATATCAAATAACATCATTCCACCATGGGGTAAAGATAACATGTGTCATATTTCCCTCCCTCACAAGCACAAGTTCATCTCAAACAACATCATCCCACTGTCTGGGAAAATTAGTGCGTGATATCTTTCTGTCTTCCACAAGCACAAGTGCATATTGAATAAAATCATTCCACAGTGTGGGAAAGCTAGCGCATGCTAGCTTTCCCTCCTTCACAAGTTCATCTCGAAGATCACCATTGCACTATGGGGGAAGGTTAGTGCATGGTATCTTTCCCTCTTGCAGAAGCACCAGTGCATCTCAAACAACATCATTCCACCTTTGGGGAAAGCTAGCGCGTGATAGTTTTCCCTCTTGCAAAAGTGTAGGCACATCTCGAACATCGTTCCACTATGGGGGAATGCTAGTGTGTGCTAGCTTTCCCTTTTGCACAAGCACAAACACATTTCAAACAACATCATTCCACTATGTGGAAAGCTAACGCGTGCTAGCTTTTCCTCTTACACAAACACAAGCACATCTCGAACAACATCATTCCACTATGGGGGAAAGCTAACGCGTGCTAGTTTTCCATCTTTCATAAGTGAATCTCGATCAATATCATTCCATTGTGGGGGAAGTTAGCATGTGCTAGCTTTCTATCTTGCACAAGCACAAGCACAAGCACATCTCCAACAACATCATTTCAGCGTGAGGGAAAGCTAACACGTGTTAGCTTTCCCTCTTGCACAAGCACAAGTGCATATCGAATAACATCATTCAACTGTGGGGGAAAGCTAGCATGTGCTAGATTTCCCTCCTTCACAACCACAATTTCATCTCAAACAATATCATTGCACCATTGGGGAAATCTAGCGCGTGCTAGCTTTCCGTCTTGCACAAGCACACGCATTTCTTGAACAACATCATTTCACTGTGGGGGAAAGATAGCACATGTTAGCTTTCCCTCTTGCACAAACACAAGTGCATATGAATAACATCATTCTACCGTGGGGTAAAACTAGCGCGTGTTAGCTTTCCCTCCTTCATAAGAACAAGTTCATCTTGAACAACATCATTTCATCATGGGGGAAAGCTAGCACATGTTATTGCAGAAGCACAAGCCCATCTCCAATAACATCATTCCAACATCAGAGAAAGCTAGTGCGTGCTAGCTTTCCATATTGAAAAAGTGCAAGCACATCTCGAACAACATCATTCCATTGTGGGGGAAAGCTAGTGCGTGCTAGCTTTCCCTTTTGCACAAGAACAAAAATGCATCTCCAACAACATCATTCCACTGTGAAGAAAGCTAGCGCGTGCTAGCTTTCTGTCTTGTGCAAGCACAAGTGCATCTCAAACAACATCATTCACTTTGGGGGTAGCTAGTATGTGTTAGATTTTTGTCTTGCTCAAGTGCATCTCGAATAACATCATTTCATTATGGGGGAAAGTTAGCGTGTGCTAGCTTTCTCTCTCGCACAAGCACAAGCACATCTCAAACAACATCATTCCACTGTGGGGGAAGGCTAGCACATGCTAGCTTTCCCTCTTGCACAAGCATAAGTGCATATCAAATAACATCATTCCACCATGGGTTAAAGATAGAACGTGCTAGATTTCCCTCCCTCACAAGCACAAGTTCATCTCGAACAACATCATTCCACCGCCTGGGAAAGCTAGCGTGTGATAGCTTTCCATCTTGCACAAGCGCAAGTGCATAATGAATAAAATCATTCCACTGTGCAGGAAAGCTAGCGCATGCTATCTTTCCCTCCTTCACAAGCACAAGTTCATCTCAAACAACATCTTTCCACCATGGGGGAAAGCTAGTGCGTGATAGACTTCCCTCTTTTAGAAGCACAAACACATCTCAAACAACATTATTCCATCATTCAAAAAAGATAGTGCATGCTAGATTTCCCTCTTGCAATAGCACAAGTGCATCTCGAACAACATCATTCCACTATGGGGAAAATCTAGCGTGAGCCAGCTTTCCCTTTTGCATAAGCACAAATGCATCTCCAACAACATCATTCCACCATGTGAAAAGTTAGCATGTGCTAGATTTCTGTCTTGTGCAAGCACAAGCGCATCTCAAACAACATCATTTTACCGTCAGAAAAAGCTAGTGTGTGCTAGCTTTCTATATTGCATGAGTGCATCTTTAACAACATCATCCCATTGAAAGGGAAAGCTAGTGCATGCTAGCTTTCTCTCTTGCACGTGCACAAGCACATCTTGAAAAACATCATTCCACCATGGGGGAAAGCTATGCTATCTTTCACTCTTGTACACGCAAAAGTTAATATCAAATAACATCATTCCACCATGGGGGAAAGCTAGCACATGCTAGCTTTCCCTCCTTCACAAGCACAAGTTCATCTCGAACAACATCATTCCACCATTGGGGAAAGCTAGCATGTGCTAGTTTTTCATCTTTCAAAAGCACACAAATTTCTCAAACAACATTATTCCATCGTGGGGGAAAGATAGCGCATGCTAGATTTCCCTCTTGCACAAGCACAAGTGCATATCAAATCATTCCACCATGGGGGGGTGGGAACTAGCGTGTGCTAGCTTTCCCTCCTTCACAAGCACAAGTTCATCTTGAACAACATCATTCCACTATGGGAGAAACCTAGTGCATGCTAGTTTCTCCTCTTGCAAAAGCACAAACACATCTCAAACAACACCATTACAATGTCAAGAAACGCTAACGTATGCTAGATTTCTCGCTTGCAAAAGCGCAAGCACATCCCCAATAACATCATTCAACTGTAAGGAAAGCTAGTGCATGCTAGCTTTCCATCTTGCACAAGCACATCTCAAACAACATCATTCCATTGTAGGGGAAAGTTAGTGTGTGCTAAATTTCTCTCTTGCACAAGCACATCTCGAAGAACATCATTCCACCATCGAGATAAGCTAATGGATGCTAGCTTTCCCTCTTGCATAAGCATAAGTGCATATCGAATAACATCATTCAATCGTGGGGGAAAGATAACAGATGTTAACTTTCCCTCCTTCACAAACACAAGTTCATCTCGAATACATCATTCCACCGTCTAGGAAAGTTAGCATGTGCTAGCTTTCTATCTAGCACAAGCATAAGAATTTCTCAAACACCATTCCACTGAGGGAAAGCTAGCGCATGCTAGATTTCCCTCTTGCACAAGCACAAGTGCATATCAAATAACATCATTCCATCGTAGGGGAAATCTAGTGTGTGCTAGCTTTCCCTCCTTCATAGGCACAATTTCATCTCGAACAACATCATTCCACCATGGGGGAAAGCTAGCCATGCTAACTTTCCCTCTTGCAAAAACACAAGCATATCTCAAACAACATCATTTCATCATCGGGGAAAGCTAGCACGTGCTAGCTTTCCCTCTTGCAAAAGCACAAGTGCATCTTGAACAACATCATTTCACTGTGGGGGAAAGCTAACACATGCTAGCTTTCCCTTTTGCACAAGAAAAAACACATCTCCAACAACATCGTTCCACCGTGTGGAAAGCTAGCACGTGCTAGCTTTCAGTCTTTCACAAGCACAAGTGCATCTCAAACAACATCTTTATTGACAGTAGCTTCCTCAAACAAATATGTTAGTAAATAAAGAGGGGAAAATTTATAGCAAAGCATAAGCCCACAAAACTATAATACAATATTTAAGTAATGGAAAACTCTTTGCCCCTTCTCGTTGAGTGATAAGACAATATTGTCAAAATTCTAGAGTTGTCTTCCAAGCTACATCCTTTGGTAGGTTTTGGTTGCTCATAATATTAAAATATTTAAAGGAAAATCCCCATCTCCTTAGATAGCTATCACCTCTACTTCTTCCCTTTTAAAAGAATCAGTGGTAGTTGATTTTCAAATATTAAGATCTAAAGATCACTCCCAAAGAAATTAGGTGGCTAAAATTCTTAAATTTGTGGAACTGGTTCAAAACAATGAATCCCTAGGCAAAGAAAGAGCCCCTGAGGGATGTCCCTATAGGCTCATCCTAGTGAAAGAAAACATCAGTGTCTAGATCTCGAGACAGAAAAAATCATTTTTTCTTTTTGGTGGGGCTTCTAAGGCTAATCCAAGGAACATGGTCCACTTGGGGAGGGATGTTGATGGGAGACTGACATTTAAATTTGCATGGGGTCTACTATCT
>JASDQU010101593.1:55646-72089 GCA_032191745.1 Picea mariana | reverse complement strand
CACAATCACAAGCACATCTCGAACAACATCATTCCACCATGGGGGAAAGATAGCTTTCCTTCTTGCACAAGCACAAGTGCATATCGAATAACATCATTCCACTCTGGGGGAAAGCTAATGTGTGCTAGCTTTCCCTCATTCACAAGCACAAGTTCATATTGAACAATATCATTTCACTGTCATGGAAAGCTAGCGTGTGCTAGCTTTCCATCTTGCATAAGGACAAGAATATCTTGAACAACATCATTCCACCATGGGGGAAAGCTAGCTTTCCCTCTTGCATAAGCACGAGCATATATCGAATAACATCATTCCACTGTGGGGGAAAGCTGGTGCGTGCTAGCTTTCCCTCCTTCACAAGATCAAGTTCATCTCGAACAACATCATTCCACCGTGGGGGAAAGCTAGTGCATGCTAGCTTTCTCTCTTGCAGAAGCACAAACACATCTCTAATAACATCATTCCACCATTAGTGAAATTTAGCGCGTGCTAGCTTTCCCTATTTCAAAAACACGAGCACATGTCAAACAACATCATTCCACTGTGGGGGAAAGTTAGTGCATGCTATCTTTTCTTTTTGGACAAGAACAAAGGCATCTCGAACAACATCATTCCACTGTCTGAAAAGTTAGCGCGTGCTAGCTTTTCATCTTGCACGAGCACAAGCACATTTCGAACAACATCATTCCACTCTGGGAGAAAACTAGTGTGTGCTAGCTTTCTATCTTGCACAAGTGCTTCTCAAAGAATGTCATTCCATTGTGAGGGGAAGCTAGTGCGTAATATATTTCTCTCTTACACAAGCACAAGAATATCTCAAACAACATCATTCCACTATGGGACATGTGATGCTAGTTTTTTCTCTTGCAAAAGCACAAGTGAATATCGAAAAACATCATTCCATCGTGGGGGAAAGCTAGTGCATGCTAGCTTTCCCTCCTTCACAAGCAAAAGTTCATCTGGAACAACATCAATGTGTGCTAGCTTTCCCTCCTTCACAAGCAAAAGCTCATCTTGAACAACATCAACATGTGCTAGCTTTCCCCCCTTCACAAGCGAAAGTTCATCTCAAATGCGAAATTTCATCTCAAACAACATCATTCCACCATCGGGGAAAGCTAGCATGTGTTATCTTTTCATCTTGCACAAGCATAAGCATTTCTCGAACAACGTCATTCCACCATGAGGGAAAGCTATCACATGCGCTAGATTTCCCTCTTGCACAACCACAAGTGCATATCGAATAACATCATTCCATCGTGGGGGAAAGATAGCGCATCCTAGCTTTCCCTCCTTCACAAGCATAAGTTCATCTAGAAGTTCATCTCAAAGAACATCATTGCACTATGGGGGAAAGTTAGCGCATGCTAGCTTTCCCTCTTGTAGAAGCACAAGTGCATCTCAAACAACATCATTCCACCTTTGGGGAAAGTTAGTGCATGACAGTTTTTCCTCTTGCAAAAGTGCAGGCGCATCTCGAACATCATTCCACTATGGGGGAATGCTAGTGTGTGCTATCTTTCCCTTTTGCACAAGCACAAATGCATTTCAAACATCATCATTCCATTGTGTGGAAAGCTAATGCATGCTAGCTTTCCATCTTACACAAGCACATCTTGAACAACATCATTCCACTGTGGGGGAAAGCTAATGCGTGCTAGTTTTCCATCTTGTATAAGTGCATCTTGAATAACATCATTCCATTGTGGGAGAAAGTTAGCATGTGCTAGAATTCTATCTTGCACAAGCACAAGGACATCTCCAACAACGGAAATATAACATGTGTTATCTTTCCCTCTTGCACAAGCACAAGTGCATATTGAATAACATCATTCAACCATGGGGGAAAGCTAGCACGTGCTATCTTTCCGTCCTTCACAACTACAATTTCATATCGAACAATATCATTGCACTGTTGGGGAAAGCTAGTGCATGCTAGCTTTCCGTCTTGCACAAGCACAAGCATTTCTTGAACAACATCATTCCATTGTGGGGGAAAGCTAGCGCATGTTAGCTTTCCCTCTTGAACAAACACAAGTGCATATGAATAACATCATTCCATCGTCGGGGAAAACTAGTGCATGTTAGCTTTCCCTCCTTCATAAGCACAAGCTCATCTCAAACAACATCATTCCACCATGGGGGAAAGCTATCACATGCTATTGCAGAAGCACAAGCGCATCTCCAATAACATCATTCCAATGATAGGGAAAGCTAGTGCATGATACCTTTCCATCTTGAAAAAGTGCAAGCACATATCGAACAACATCATTCCATTGTGGGGGAAAGCTAGCACGTGCTAGATTTCCCTTTTGCACAAGCACAAACGCATCTCCAACAACATCATTCCATCGTGTAGAAAGCTAGCGTGTGCTAGCTTTCTGTCTTGTGCAAGCACAAGTGCATCTCGAACAATATTATTCCACTTTGGGGGGTTGCTAGTGTGTGTTATATTTTCATCTTGCACAAGTGCATCTTGAATAACATCATTCCATTATGGGGTAAAGCTAGTGTGTGCTAGCTTTTTCTCTTGCACAAGCACAAGCACATTTCAAACAACATCATTCCACCGTGGGGGAAGGCTAGCACATGCTACCTTTCCCTCTTGCACAAGCATAAGTGCATATCAAATAACATCATTCCACCATGGGGTAAAGATAACATGTGTCATATTTCCCTCCCTCACAAGCACAAGTTCATCTCAAACAACATCATCCCACTGTCTGGGAAAATTAGTGCGTGATATCTTTCTGTCTTCCACAAGCACAAGTGCATATTGAATAAAATCATTCCACAGTGTGGGAAAGCTAGCGCATGCTAGCTTTCCCTCCTTCACAAGTTCATCTCGAAGATCACCATTGCACTATGGGGGAAGGTTAGTGCATGGTATCTTTCCCTCTTGCAGAAGCACCAGTGCATCTCAAACAACATCATTCCACCTTTGGGGAAAGCTAGCGCGTGATAGTTTTCCCTCTTGCAAAAGTGTAGGCACATCTCGAACATCGTTCCACTATGGGGGAATGCTAGTGTGTGCTAGCTTTCCCTTTTGCACAAGCACAAACACATTTCAAACAACATCATTCCACTATGTGGAAAGCTAACGCGTGCTAGCTTTTCCTCTTACACAAACACAAGCACATCTCGAACAACATCATTCCACTATGGGGGAAAGCTAACGCGTGCTAGTTTTCCATCTTTCATAAGTGAATCTCGATCAATATCATTCCATTGTGGGGGAAGTTAGCATGTGCTAGCTTTCTATCTTGCACAAGCACAAGCACAAGCACATCTCCAACAACATCATTTCAGCGTGAGGGAAAGCTAACACGTGTTAGCTTTCCCTCTTGCACAAGCACAAGTGCATATCGAATAACATCATTCAACTGTGGGGGAAAGCTAGCATGTGCTAGATTTCCCTCCTTCACAACCACAATTTCATCTCAAACAATATCATTGCACCATTGGGGAAATCTAGCGCGTGCTAGCTTTCCGTCTTGCACAAGCACACGCATTTCTTGAACAACATCATTTCACTGTGGGGGAAAGATAGCACATGTTAGCTTTCCCTCTTGCACAAACACAAGTGCATATGAATAACATCATTCTACCGTGGGGTAAAACTAGCGCGTGTTAGCTTTCCCTCCTTCATAAGAACAAGTTCATCTTGAACAACATCATTTCATCATGGGGGAAAGCTAGCACATGTTATTGCAGAAGCACAAGCCCATCTCCAATAACATCATTCCAACATCAGAGAAAGCTAGTGCGTGCTAGCTTTCCATATTGAAAAAGTGCAAGCACATCTCGAACAACATCATTCCATTGTGGGGGAAAGCTAGTGCGTGCTAGCTTTCCCTTTTGCACAAGAACAAAAATGCATCTCCAACAACATCATTCCACTGTGAAGAAAGCTAGCGCGTGCTAGCTTTCTGTCTTGTGCAAGCACAAGTGCATCTCAAACAACATCATTCACTTTGGGGGTAGCTAGTATGTGTTAGATTTTTGTCTTGCTCAAGTGCATCTCGAATAACATCATTTCATTATGGGGGAAAGTTAGCGTGTGCTAGCTTTCTCTCTCGCACAAGCACAAGCACATCTCAAACAACATCATTCCACTGTGGGGGAAGGCTAGCACATGCTAGCTTTCCCTCTTGCACAAGCATAAGTGCATATCAAATAACATCATTCCACCATGGGTTAAAGATAGAACGTGCTAGATTTCCCTCCCTCACAAGCACAAGTTCATCTCGAACAACATCATTCCACCGCCTGGGAAAGCTAGCGTGTGATAGCTTTCCATCTTGCACAAGCGCAAGTGCATAATGAATAAAATCATTCCACTGTGCAGGAAAGCTAGCGCATGCTATCTTTCCCTCCTTCACAAGCACAAGTTCATCTCAAACAACATCTTTCCACCATGGGGGAAAGCTAGTGCGTGATAGACTTCCCTCTTTTAGAAGCACAAACACATCTCAAACAACATTATTCCATCATTCAAAAAAGATAGTGCATGCTAGATTTCCCTCTTGCAATAGCACAAGTGCATCTCGAACAACATCATTCCACTATGGGGAAAATCTAGCGTGAGCCAGCTTTCCCTTTTGCATAAGCACAAATGCATCTCCAACAACATCATTCCACCATGTGAAAAGTTAGCATGTGCTAGATTTCTGTCTTGTGCAAGCACAAGCGCATCTCAAACAACATCATTTTACCGTCAGAAAAAGCTAGTGTGTGCTAGCTTTCTATATTGCATGAGTGCATCTTTAACAACATCATCCCATTGAAAGGGAAAGCTAGTGCATGCTAGCTTTCTCTCTTGCACGTGCACAAGCACATCTTGAAAAACATCATTCCACCATGGGGGAAAGCTATGCTATCTTTCACTCTTGTACACGCAAAAGTTAATATCAAATAACATCATTCCACCATGGGGGAAAGCTAGCACATGCTAGCTTTCCCTCCTTCACAAGCACAAGTTCATCTCGAACAACATCATTCCACCATTGGGGAAAGCTAGCATGTGCTAGTTTTTCATCTTTCAAAAGCACACAAATTTCTCAAACAACATTATTCCATCGTGGGGGAAAGATAGCGCATGCTAGATTTCCCTCTTGCACAAGCACAAGTGCATATCAAATCATTCCACCATGGGGGGGTGGGAACTAGCGTGTGCTAGCTTTCCCTCCTTCACAAGCACAAGTTCATCTTGAACAACATCATTCCACTATGGGAGAAACCTAGTGCATGCTAGTTTCTCCTCTTGCAAAAGCACAAACACATCTCAAACAACACCATTACAATGTCAAGAAACGCTAACGTATGCTAGATTTCTCGCTTGCAAAAGCGCAAGCACATCCCCAATAACATCATTCAACTGTAAGGAAAGCTAGTGCATGCTAGCTTTCCATCTTGCACAAGCACATCTCAAACAACATCATTCCATTGTAGGGGAAAGTTAGTGTGTGCTAAATTTCTCTCTTGCACAAGCACATCTCGAAGAACATCATTCCACCATCGAGATAAGCTAATGGATGCTAGCTTTCCCTCTTGCATAAGCATAAGTGCATATCGAATAACATCATTCAATCGTGGGGGAAAGATAACAGATGTTAACTTTCCCTCCTTCACAAACACAAGTTCATCTCGAATACATCATTCCACCGTCTAGGAAAGTTAGCATGTGCTAGCTTTCTATCTAGCACAAGCATAAGAATTTCTCAAACACCATTCCACTGAGGGAAAGCTAGCGCATGCTAGATTTCCCTCTTGCACAAGCACAAGTGCATATCAAATAACATCATTCCATCGTAGGGGAAATCTAGTGTGTGCTAGCTTTCCCTCCTTCATAGGCACAATTTCATCTCGAACAACATCATTCCACCATGGGGGAAAGCTAGCCATGCTAACTTTCCCTCTTGCAAAAACACAAGCATATCTCAAACAACATCATTTCATCATCGGGGAAAGCTAGCACGTGCTAGCTTTCCCTCTTGCAAAAGCACAAGTGCATCTTGAACAACATCATTTCACTGTGGGGGAAAGCTAACACATGCTAGCTTTCCCTTTTGCACAAGAAAAAACACATCTCCAACAACATCGTTCCACCGTGTGGAAAGCTAGCACGTGCTAGCTTTCAGTCTTTCACAAGCACAAGTGCATCTCAAACAACATCTTTATTGACAGTAGCTTCCTCAAACAAATATGTTAGTAAATAAAGAGGGGAAAATTTATAGCAAAGCATAAGCCCACAAAACTATAATACAATATTTAAGTAATGGAAAACTCTTTGCCCCTTCTCGTTGAGTGATAAGACAATATTGTCAAAATTCTAGAGTTGTCTTCCAAGCTACATCCTTTGGTAGGTTTTGGTTGCTCATAATATTAAAATATTTAAAGGAAAATCCCCATCTCCTTAGATAGCTATCACCTCTACTTCTTCCCTTTTAAAAGAATCAGTGGTAGTTGATTTTCAAATATTAAGATCTAAAGATCACTCCCAAAGAAATTAGGTGGCTAAAATTCTTAAATTTGTGGAACTGGTTCAAAACAATGAATCCCTAGGCAAAGAAAGAGCCCCTGAGGGATGTCCCTATAGGCTCATCCTAGTGAAAGAAAACATCAGTGTCTAGATCTCGAGACAGAAAAAATCATTTTTTCTTTTTGGTGGGGCTTCTAAGGCTAATCCAAGGAACATGGTCCACTTGGGGAGGGATGTTGATGGGAGACTGACATTTAAATTTGCATGGGGTCTACTATCTGTAAAAAATGACATTGTAGATTCCTTCTTCATGCCTTAACCTTTGGACATATCATTTCAGTTGATGACTCTTTCCTTGTCATACAACTGCTCTCAGGGACAATATTAGCCTTGAACTTGCAACTCCAGAAACTATGTGAGAGGGTCATGGAAGCAATAGAGATTCACAGAGGTTCAATGTTCACATGTGTTGAGAAAACATAATGAGTTGGAAGACTCTCTTTCCAATGAGGTCTCGGAGCTATCAAAAAGAAGAATGCTTTGTTTCAAAGGAGAGAGGATGCTTGAAATATCTCACTCTTATGATCATATCTTGTGACATATGTCCTGTACATCTGTCTGCCAAAAAAGCATGTCCTGTACATCTCTCTACCACAAAAGTTGGAGCTTCAAATGACCCCTCTAAGGGTGGATAATTTTTTTACCTATAGCAGATCCTATGATTCTTGTGCACTGCGTTTTTCATATAATAGTTTAGTGACCACGACACATCTATCAGTGTATTTCGGTATTCAACTGGTATGGTTCACCTTGTATGTGAGAGATTTGCAATGATTCCATCAACCAACTTCAGATGGAGATGGGGAAAAAATGAGAATCTTTTTTTATAAAAAAGCGGCCACCTTGATATAGGCATGGCCAGTGTATTCGTCTTTTCTACAAATTAATATATAACTTCCTTGTTACTGTTAAAAATAATAAGAGCCAAATCTCTTCTTAGGGAGATGGAAAACACTAAGTTACAACAAATTAATAGAAATTCAATTATGCAGGAAACTAGAGTGCCAACAAAGGATCTGATCTTGAAGAAGAAACCCTCAAGATTCAATTGATAGTTGAGAGAATAGAACCCTTCAAGGTTCATCCTCCATGAATAAATGGCTAAGGAGTAGAGTACAAGTGTTTTCTAAAGGTGTAAAACCCTAGGAATCTATATCCCTCCTCATGGAGATTAGTGTCAAATTTCTCAAAACATGTGAGGTGGACACGATCACTGGCACTATGGATGTAAATGTAGCAAAAACCATTGTCATTAACATCAACAATGATAGTGAGGTCGGTATTCAAGTACCCCCTCATGTTTTGTTTACTGCATTTTGATGTCTTTGGTGAAAATGTAATAGTTGTGCCTCTTAGTAGGAAAGGATTTAGTCATAAAAGTAGTGATTGGGTTTTCATCACAAAGGCTACACAAATTTTGTATTCTATAGCTGAGAGTCATAGGCCTTAAATTTATGAATAAAATCTAGAGCCATGTTGAGGGTTGATTTGGTTTGTTTCCCTGGTTACTTGTAAGTAAGATCTGTTTTGAATTCAAGTCACAAAAGTTTCTCTTGTGAAGGACTGAGATTAATGTGATGAATGATTAATTGCCCATATGTAGAGATGCCTTCTTAAACAAGTGATCTAGTTTATAGATTAATAGAGGGTGCCTTGTAGAAGCTAGCCATTTATTGGGGTGTTGTTGAGGAAGACCAGACTACCAGCAATGAAATATGATAGGAGGATGTTGCATTTCCTACCAAGCAATCTTATTTTCAATCTCCAAAATATTATAATCTTAGATCATTACAGAGTGCCTTTTCCCAACAGTGGATTACTTAAGCAATCTTACCTTTTGTGATTTCTTTTTCTTTATGTTTTTAATAGAGGTTGGAAACCCCTTTTAAACTGATCCTGGGCACTATTAAAGGATATTTTCAACATCTATGGCATCCAAAATTGACCTCAGGAAAGGATTTTCTATGAAGGGTAAATTCAACATGATATATATCTAATCTTGACTAAATAATGACGCCTTCATTGAAGTTGTTTTCAACTTGATTGTGGGATGGAATGCTTACCTTCAAGAGTTATCTTGTGCCTAGCATATGTTAAGCATCTAACCATTGGCAATCTAAATGCTATTGAAGCTGCAAAACAAAAGAGAAAAAGATGAGGACTAAAATTGGCCAAGGTTCTTCTGCATCTTGTCTATGTCCAATCATTCAAACCATTGCCTCTACCATCCTACATCTCCATCCTTTTCCCTCACACCTAAACCAACAACTTTTCCTCATACTGGAAAAGGTTATATATATAGATTTTTGTCTCCCTGTACTACACCTAAAACTCAGTATAACCTAGAAAGCACATACATAGATGATACATGTCCATTAGCAAGCTGAGAGGGCTTTAGGAAATTTTTGGTCTGATTAAAGACCTGTATTTTGATGTTTACTAGATCCCCATATTGGCAGGTCATGGTTGGTGTTATTGCGACTAGTAGACAAATTTTCAGAGTCCTTAGTTCTAAAGCATTTACAAGTAGGATTTTGACAGAGGCTGTCYAGAYTRTGRTTAAAATCCTTACTRAGAATCRTTCTTGGAMAAAGACAGGTTGCCCCATTATTTCCAAAWGTCARGATGATGAGAAAAATAGAACATTGTTGAATTTCCTTATCGRTTKCCCYAGGGGAGCAATGTTTCTTCAATCTTTTGATTCTTYTGACCATGTAAAATAAATTCTTAAATGCTCATTGACCTGTTGAGTCAGCATTGGAGGTGAAGAATGAACATGTCCAAATTGTGATGGACAATGCTTCAAATTATGTCACCGATGGAAGAGTTATATCGGAGAGACTGTTAGATATTATAATTTATATTTCACTTTATTCCCAAAGCAAACACATGGTTTCTATATTTTGCATCAATGTGCACATTTATAAATATTGAAAAGGTGTAGTGTGGGTTATTTTACACAGCTTAATGCAAGACTATTATAACTGTTAAACATCATTAGAGATATATTGAAGTATGCATTAACAGATTGGGGAGTGTCATTATAAACTGTATGTGTGACCTAAGTAATCTAGCATTCACAAAGGCAGGTAAATTTTCAAAGGTTGCTAATCCATGTGCATATGCATTCTCATTTTCATTCACAAGTTATGGACCTGTATGTATAAATATGTAAAAAGAATTTTGTTTCCTATGTAAATTACAATTCTTGAGGACAACCGAATCTCTGTTTTATCTTTTGCTAGGATAATGTTGTATTTGATGTTTGTAGACCTCTCTTTAAGACATTTACGACATTTGAAAATGATCTAGAAAAGGAGGACAACCTTGAGAATCTAATAAATACTCAACTTGCTACCTTACAAAAGACTTTGGGAATACCTGATGACAGTAAAAGGAGGAAAGTGTTAGGAAGGTATTTAACCTTTACAGAATTGAGTGACTTGGTCATTACACATTAGATACCGTACCTAAAATTTTTCCATCAACATAAGATTGTTTAAATGGCCTGAATATGTATCAATACCAAAGGCTCTTGATCCACTCCTTCTCCTCATTTTCATTCCGCATTTTGACCAAGTTATTTATCCTTTCTTAGAGAAGCATGGAGTTGCTATGAAAGGAATAAGAAGGTTGATTTTGGGCATGTTGCTATCTTCTATTGCATTTTTTTTTATATCAGGGTTGCTCTAGTTATCAATTGATAAGAGAATCACTTCAAGATCCATCACATCTTATATTAAAATTATCTCAGATTCCAAGCTTGAGAATAAGGATTATTTGGGATTGTTCAACCTTGCTTACCAAAATGAAATGGAAAAGAAAATATCAATTCTTTTGCAGGTACCTCAGTATGTAATACTGACAATAGCATAAATAATATCCATGGTCACTAGATTGAAATTTTCTTATTTGTAGGCCCCTGTTTCTATGAAGTTAGTCATTCAAGAAATCTAGCATATGACATTTGTTGAAGGTGATATGATCACAATTTTAGTTGTGGGTATCATTGGGAACCAACTATCAACAACAAAGAGGTCATTTTTATTTGCAGTAGAAGGAATTATTGGTATGGTGTTCATGATATGGCTATGTTCATGTTTCAAAAATGCACATAACCCCAATGTTGAAGAAGACAGTGTCACTATTAATTCATAAGTTTGAGTCCAACATGTTGGAATGAGTAAGTCCTACTTGTATTATAACTTTATTTGTGAAACTTAACATTTCTGCATGCTTTGCTCGACCAACGTTCGACCACCTTTTCCTCGAAGTCCCTATTTAGGTTCTCAGCTGAATAGAGATAAAAAAGATCATGTTTAAAAGAGATCAGAATGTAGGACCATCCTTGATCCTGCATATTTCTCACAATGTTGTGACTTTGGTTTATATTATGACCATATTTTACCTTACTTAAGGGAAGGAAGGTGTTAACCTCATATAGTTTCCATGGCGTTTGGGTTAAAGGTTTACAAATGATGCCTAAACAATGTACAGATCCAAACCCAACTTTATTGAGCAAATTGGTAATATCATATCTGCAACATCATTTCTCTCTGGCAGGATATGCCAACCCGATACCCAAAAATTCCATGGAAATGACATTTTCACCACCAATTATAAAAGTGTGATATGAAGTGCTCTTCAGGAACGTCAACGAAATGCAGATAATTGGATTGATTTTGGCTAAGAATTTTTTAGTTTGAATCGATTGTGTTTGTTTCCAGCATGTATGAGATGTTGGAGTCTTTTCAAGATCCCGTTGTTCACCCTTTGGTTTAATTGAGTGTGCAATAAAATAGGACTAAGGAGCTGTCCGATTGAAATTTCTGGAGTTATCATTTAACCCAGAGACATAAAGGATTAGTGAGTTCCCCTAATATTCAAGATTTGGATATTGTAAGAAATGTTGTCACCATTGCTATGTTCATGGAAGATTCATCTTTTAAACTCAACGTTGGCAATGGACGTTAAAGATAAAATAATCAATCATGTTGAGGAACTAGACTCCAAAATATTTATACAAGTGGATCCCTATACTCTGTTTTATATTTCAAGTGGAGTGGCCAAATATTTTGACAAGGGATTATATTAAGCATGTCCTGTTGACAAACTGTGTGTGTCCTCCAACTTTTAGCCATCATTGTTTTTCTTTATTGAGGTCCTAGCATAAATTTCCGCTGGGCTTTGGAGCTTGGATTCTCTGTTCCTCCTCTATCATTCAATTTTCTGCTGGTTACACATAAATTGACCAAAATCTGTGATAACAGAATTCTTCATCAGCATGAGTGATATACTTTCCTCTTTTCAATTACATGATACTTTCATGTTGGGGTCAAGTCCAGATTAGAGTTTACTAAATTTCACAGTTTTCAAAATCAAAACCTTACAAGAAAACCGAAATGCACTTTCCCCACTGTCAAGCAATGTCCTCTCTCTTGGTGGTGATCACAGGTCACAGGAAAATACTAATTCAGACAATGCTCCAAGTTTTCTCCATAGATTTCTTGTACCCAAAAGTTATCAATTCGTATTTGAATGCATAGCCAAAAAGCATATCTGGTCTTTGTATTATTTCTGACCAACTTTCACTAATTACATCACCTATTAGATCAGACAAATATGAAGAGAGCTCTTTCCTTGGTTTCGGTCTTATGCATTTAAGAGGAACGGGTGATCTTGTATCACAACAATATCAAGCTTCAAGGAAGCGCACTAAGAGGAGACCAAAGAGTGAAGTAGCTTCTAGGTTTATTACTAACTTTATAACACCATCTCACTATTCAAATTTGGAATATTGAAATAGTGTTGAATATACTCACATCCATTTTTGTATTTTGTGCATTGTATCCTTTTCATATGGATGTTCATTTTTCTAAATGCCTTTGTGCATTTGTTTAAATAAATCTAGTCCTTTAAAGCTTGTTGAATATATTTAGTAGGGTGGGAGCCTATATTAGCATTGCATTCTCTTATGTTGTTTGTTTACATGGAGTGACTGAAATTTGAATCCTAAAGTTGTGTGAAAGGGAATTTAATTGAAATCAATAAATTTTTGCTTTTGTGGAGAATGAGTGGATGGCTATTCCACAATGGAAATTCAAGAAACATTTGACAAAGTAAGAGAGAAAGAAAAAACGTATTTAGAAATGAGAGGGGAATTTACAAAGATCAACACAGTGAGTGTGATCATGTAGATTTTAATTAACTATTCTAGCTACCATAGAAGTGTGTTGAGAAATGAAGGTCGGGACTCAACTTCTAATTTCTTGATATAATCACAATCACACTCTATTTTCACCCTTTTCATTAGAAACCTCTTCCATATCATCCATCATCCATCCTCTCACTCTTCCCACCATCTTCATCTTCAACGTTGCCAGTGGTACACTCCTTGAAGTAGGAGTATGCCATAATAATAAGAACAAAGATTGCCAATGGTGCACTCATTGAAGTACGACCATGCCAGAATAATAAGAACAAAGTCTGTGAGAGTGAGCAGGGCACCCTCTCCACCCAAGATTATATAGTCAAAATTTAAAGAAGATGAAAAAATTATAATGGTAAAATTCGAATATAACAATACAAAAGAAATTGACATTTAGAAATTTTCACAGAACATAAAATGAAAGGCAGGAAAAACACATGACCATCATCATATTTTCATTTGACAGGCAGATGGGATGTGAAATTCTAGGCCCGTTCTCAACAAATTGATCTTTGTAAGGTGGCGCTACTCACCATGTGAGTGAATGTTTGTCAGAACCATGGCATATGCAAGAGAGGCCTCAATAATTTATTTGTTCCCATCTCCCTGTCTGGACATAGTCATTATGTGCAGAATGAAAGGCATGAAAAACACATGACCATAATCAAATTTTCATTTGACAGGCAGCTGAGATCTAAAATTCTAGGCATGTTCTCAACCACTTGAGCTCTATAAGGTGGAACTACTCACCACGTGAGTGCTTGTTTGTCAGAAACCATGGTAGACACAAGAGAGGCCTTAATCATTTATTTCTTTCCCTATCTCCCTGTTTGGACATATTCATTACATGTAGAGATAACATTTGTTTAAGTGATATAAATCTCTAAAATTGTAAGGAAAGTGAGTAGAATGAATCAATCATGTTTAAATGCAATGGACGTTGAGGATACCCATGTCCTTGGATTTTTATTTCAGGGTTGGCTTGAACCAAATACATGTAGAGAAACTGCACATAAAGCTAGCAAACTAAGTCATTCATGTTTAAAATCATAGGATTAGACCATATCATTGATATATGGGCCATAGGCATTGGCAGTGAATGTTGTGTTCACCCACATCCTTGCCTTCTTGTCTTTGAGTTGGCTTAGTTGAAAAAATCTATCGCCAATTCACTTTGGCAGAAATGCAAGAAAAGCCTGCAAACTGAGTCATTCATGTGTTGAAGCATAAGATTGCATCTTCCTACATTGGTATTTGGGCCATAGGTATTGGCATTGAACGTTGTGGTCACCCACATTCTTGAATTCTTGTTTATGGGTTTGTTTAATTGAAATTAATTCAATAAAGCTTGAAAACTAAATTTAGCTTGTTTAAAGGCAGAGGCTTGCATCATCCTGTATGCATATTTGGGTCATAGGTATTGCCAGTGAATGATGAGGTCACCCACATCATTCAATTCTTGTTTCTGGTTGCTTTGCATTGCTTTGTAGTTGTGAAGGCCTATGTTGCCATTGCAAGGCTTAGGCCCAATTGGATCCATCTTTGCAACTGACTTTCTCATTTCTTTTATTTGGATGTGATTCAAACAATGATCTGTGGAAAAAATGGAAAATGGTAATGGAGGATATGTGCCCAAGAATATTCTTATCATTGATGCTGCCGGATTTATTGCATCTCATGTAGCCAATAGACTCGTGAGGAAATACTCACAATACAAAATTGTGGTACTGGAAAAAATCAACTATTGCTCAAACCTGAAGAATCTTCTGCCCTCCAGTTCTTCTCCCAATTTCAATTTTGTGAAGGGAGATATTGGGAGTGCAGATCTAGAAAATTATCTACTAATCACAGAACAAATTGATACTATAATGCATTTTGTAGCCTAGACCCACGTGGAAAATTCATTCAGGAACAATTTTGAGTTTACGAAGAACAACATCTATGATACTCATGTCCTTCTTGAAGCATGCAAAGTGACTGGATTGATCAGAAGATTCATTCATGTGAGAACTGATGAAGTTTATGGTGAAACAACGACAGATGCCATTGAGGGAAATCATGAGGCCTGTCAGATTCTACCCACCAATCCTTCCTCTGCAACAAAGGTAGGAGAGGAGATGTTGGTCATGGCCTATGGAAGATCCTATGGCTTTCCTGTGATCACCACAAGAGGTAACAACGTATATGGGCTTAATCAATTTCCTAAAAAACTCATACCCAAGTTCATTCTTCTTGCAATGCAAGATAAGCCATTCCCAATTCATGGTGATGGATCCAATGTTAGGAGTTATTTGTACTATGAGGATGTGGCTAAGGCTTTTGAATTTGTTCTACATAAAGGTGAAGTTGGTCATGTGTATAACATTGGTACACATAAGGAAAGAAGGGTCATTGATGTGGCTCAGGATATCAATAAGTTGTTTTCATTAGATCCGAGGAAGTTTATAAAGTTTGTAGATAACAAGCCTTTCAATGACTAGATATAATATAACATAATTTTATTAATGTTCTACTAGTGACCACAAACGTAGGTCGAAGGGATTGCTGAGTACAATGATGTCATTACAAAGCAGGAGTGTCAAAAGGTCTCCTATAAAAGGCAAGATGCAGAAAATAAAGTGAAGGAAGGTATAGTAGTAGGGAGTGAGATATGAGTGGAGAATATTATTTGGATGATAAGAAACTCAAGGATCTGGGGTTCTCTGAAAGGACTAAATGGGAAGTGCGATTGAAGAAAACAATGGATTGGTACATAAGACATCCTGATTGGTGGGGTGATGTGTCTGGGGCTCTATTCCCTCATCCACAGATGCTCGCAATGGTTGGGGTTGAGAGGTATACAGAAGTATGTGATGTTGTTCCCATGAAATCTCCCTTGCCAAATTTCATCCAGAAGAATTTCATGCTAGAGCCCTCCAAAGGCCTTATTCAGAAACCTACCTCGAATTTATTGATCTATGGGAAAAATGGATGGATTGGAGGGCTTCTGGGGCAGATTTGTAAGAAGCAAGGAATACTATATGAATATGGAAATGTGAGACTGAAGAATAGGACCCAGATCCAAGTGGACATACAGAACATCAAGCTTACCCATGTTCTTTATGTTGCAAGTGTGACAGGTAGGCCTAATGTGGATTGGTGTGAATCTCACAAGCCTGTGACTATAAAAACCAACGTGGCAGGAACTCTAAATTTGGCTAATGTTTGCAAGGAGCATGGTCTTTTACTTGTGAATTTTTCAAATGGTTGTATTTTTTAGGATGATGATGTTCATCTTGAAGGCAATGATATTGGACTTATGAAGGAAAACAAACCGAACTTCACTGGATCCTTCTATTCGAAGACCAAGGCCATGGTAAGATTTATACTAGATCTGGAAATATGTTGGTTCCAACATTTTCCTACATATTTCAGAAAGAGTTTGGTCTTCTTTAATTGCCATATTTACATGAAAATGTTTCTTGAGTTAAGGTCTATTTTCAGCATTGCATTTATTCAGTCGTGAGTTGAACTCCATTTCATGTTGGAAGTACATATCATCAGTACATGTACATCATTGCGCCCAGGGAAACCAAGTGCATTCTATAGCCCAATGTGAAGGAGATATGTAATGTCCATGCCTAAGGCTAACATGAAATGTGATATAAGTCATCATAATATCATATTTAAAAAAAAAATTGAAAGCATAAAAGCC
>JASDQU010101593.1:27374-38969 GCA_032191745.1 Picea mariana | reverse complement strand
TTTAGGAAATTTTTGGTCTGATTAAAGACCTGTATTTTGATGTTTACTAGATCCCCATATTGGCAGGTCATGGTTGGTGTTATTGCGACTAGTAGACAAATTTTCAGAGTCCTTAGTTCTAAAGCATTTACAAGTAGGATTTTGACAGAGGCTGTCCAGACTATGGTTAAAATCCTTACTGAGAATCGTTCTTGGAAAAAGACAGGTTGCCCCATTATTTCCAAATGTCAGGATGATGAGAAAAATAGAACATTGTTGAATTTCCTTATCGATTGCCCCAGGGGAGCAATGTTTCTTCAATCTTTTGATTCTTCTGACCATGTAAAATAAATTCTTAAATGCTCATTGACCTGTTGAGTCAGCATTGGAGGTGAAGAATGAACATGTCCAAATTGTGATGGACAATGCTTCAAATTTTATCACCGATGGAAGAGTTATATCGGAGAGACTGTTAGATATTATAATTTATGTTTCACTTTATTCCCAAAGCAAACACATGGTTTCTGTATTTTGCATCAATGTGCACATTTATAAATATTGAAAAGGTGTAGTGTGGGTTATTTTACACAGCTTAATGCAGGACTATTATAATTGTTAAACATCATTAGTGCTATATTGAAGTATGCATTAACAGATTGGTGAGTGTCATTATAAACTGTATGTGTGACCTAAGTAATCTAGCATTCACAAAGGCAGGTAACTTTTCAAAGGTTGCTAATCCATGTGCATATGCATTCTCATTTTCATTCACAAGTTATGGACTTGTATGTATGAATATGTAAAAAGAATTTTGTTTCCTATGTAAATTACAATTCTTGAGGACAACTGAATCTCTGTTTTATGTTTTGCTAGGATAATGTTGTATTTGATGTTTGTAGACCTCTCTTTAAGACATTTACGACATTTGAAAATGATCTAGAAAAGGAGGACAACCTTGATAATATAATAAATACTCAACTTGCTACCTTACATAAGACTTTGGGAATACCCGATGAAAGTGAAAGAAGGAAAGTGTTAGGAAGGTATTTAACCTTTACAAAATTGAGTGACTTGGTCATTACACATTAGATACAGTGCCTGAAAATTTTCCATCAACATGAGGTTGTTTAAATGCCCTGAAGATGTATCAATACCAAAGGCTCTTGATCCACTCCTTCTCCTCATTTTCATTCCGCATTTTGACCAAGTTATTTATCCTTTATTAGAGAAGCATGGAGTTGCTATGAAATCAATAAGAAGGTTGATTTTGGGCATGTTGCTATCTTCTGTTGCATTTTTTTTTATATCAAGGTTACTCTATTTAACAATTGATAAGAGAATCACTTCAGGATCCATCACATCTTATATTAAAATTATCTCAGATTCCAAGATTGAGAATAAGGATTATTTGGGATTGTTCAACCTTGCTTACCAAAATGAAATGGAAAAGAAAATATCAATTCTTTTGCAGGTACCTCAGTATGCAATACTGACAATAGCATAAATAATATCCATGGTAACTAGATTGAAATTTTCTTATTTGCAGGCCCCTGTTTCTATGAAGTTAGTCGTTCAAGAAATCTAGCATCTGACATTTTTTGAAGGTGATATGATCACAATTTTAGTTGTGGGTATCATTGGGAACCAACTATCAACAACAAAGAGGTCATTTTTATTTGCAGTAGAAAGAATTATTGGTATGGTGTTCATGATATGGCTAAGTTCATGTTTCAAAAATGTACATAACCCCAATGTTGAAGAAGACAATGTCACTATTAATTCATAAGTTTGAGTCCAACATGTTGGAATGAGTAAGTCCTACTTGTATTATAACTTTATTTGTGAAACTTAACATGTCTGCATGCTTTGCTCGACCAACGTTCGACCACCTTTTCCTCGAAGTCCATATTTAGGTTCTCAGCTGAATAGAGATAAAAAAAATCATGTTTAAAAGAGATCAGAATGCAGGACCATCCTTGATCCTGCATATTGCTCACAATGTTGTGACTTTGGTTTATATTATGACCATATTTTACCTTACTTAAGGGAAGGAAGGTTTTAACCTCATATAGTTTCCATGGCGTTTGGGTTAAAGGTTTACAAATGATGCCTAAACAATGTACAGAGCCAAACCCAACTTTATTGAGCAAATTGGTAATATCATATCCACAACATCATTTCTCTCTGGCAGGATATGCCAACCCGATACCCACAAATTCCATGGAAATGACATTTTCACCACTAATTATAAAAGTGTGATATGAAGTGCTCTTAAGGAACGTCAACGAAATGTAGATAATTGAATTGATTTTGGCTAAGAATTTTTTAGTTTGAATCGATTGTGTTTGTTTCCAGCATGTATGAGATGTTGGAGTCTTTTCAAGATCCTGTTGTTCACCCTTTGGTTTAATTGAGTGTGCAATAAAATAGGACTAAGGAGTTGTCCAATTGAAATTTCTGGAGTTATCATTTAACCCAGAGACATAAAGGATTAGTGAGTTCCCCTAATATTCAAGATTTGGATATTGTAAGAAATGTTGTCACCATTGCTATGTTCATGAAAGATTCATTTTTTAAACTCAACGTTGGCAATGGACGTTAAAGATAAAATAATCAATCATGTTGAGGAACTAGACTCCAAAATATTTATACAAGTGGATCCCTATACTCTATTTTATATTTCAAGTGGAGTGGCCAAAGATTTTGACAAGGGATTATATTAAGCATGTCCTGTTGAAAATCTGTGTGTGTCCTCCATCTTTTAGCCATCATTGTTTTTCTTTATTGAGGTCCTAGCATAAATTTCCGCTGGGCTTTGGAGCTTCAATTCTCTGTTCCTCCTCTATCATTCAATTTTCTGCTGGTTACACATAAATTGACCAAAATTTGTGATAACAGAATTCTTCATCAACATGAGTGATATACTTTTCTCTTTTCAATTACATGATACTTTCATGTTGGGATCAATTCCAGATAAGAGTTTACTAAATTTCACAGTTTGCAAAATCAAAACCTTACAAGAAAACCGAAATGCACTTTCCCCACTGTCAAGCAATGTCCTCTCTCTTGGTGGTAATCACAGGTCACAGGAAAATACTAATTCAGACAATGCTCCAAGTTGTCTCCACAGATTTCTTGTACCCAAAAGTTAGCAATTCGTATTTGAATGCACAGCCATAAAGCATATTTGGTCTTTGTTCTATTTCTAGCCAACTTTCACTAATTACATCACCTATTAAATCAGACAAATATGAAGAGAGCTCTTTCCTTGGTTTCGGTCTTATGCATTTAAGAGGAACGGGTGATCTTGTATCACAACAATATCAAGCTTCAAGGAAGCACACTAAGAGGAGACCAAAGAGTGAAGTAGCTTCTGGGTTTATTACTAACTTTATAACACCATCTCACTATTCAAATTTGGAATATTGAAATAGTGTTGAATATACTCACAGAAGATTTCTGTATTTTGTGCATTGTATCCTTTTCATATGGATGTTCATTTTTCTCAATGCCTTTGTGCATTTGTTTAAAGAAATCCAATCCTTTAAATCTTGTTGAATATATTTAGTAGGGTGGGAGCCTATATTAGCATTACATTCTCTTATGTTGTTTGTTCACGTGGAGTGACTGAAATTTGAATCCTAAAGTTGTGTGAAAGGGAATTTAATTGAAATCAGTAAATTTTTGCTTTTGTGGAGAATGAGTGGATGGCTATTCCACAATGGAAATTCAAGAAACATTTGACAAAGTAAGAGAGAAATAAAAAACGTATTTAGAAATGAGAGGGGAATTTACAAAGATCAACACAGTGAGTGTGATCATGTAGATTTTAATTAACTATTCTAGCTACCATAGAAGTGTGTTGAGCAATGAAGGTCGGGACTCAACTTCTAATTTCCTGCTATAATCACAATTACACTCTATTTTCACCCTTTTCATTAGAAACCTCTTCCATATCATCCATCATCCATCCTCTCACTCTTCCCACCATCTTCATCTTCAACGTTGCCAGTGGTACACTCCTTGAAGTAGGAGTATGCCATAATAATAAGAACAAAGATTGCCAATGGTGCACTCATTGAAGTACGACCATGCCAGAATAATAAGAACAAAGTCTGTGAGAGTGAGCAGGGCACCCTCTCCACCCAAGATTATATAGTCAAAATTTAAAGAAGATGAAAAAATTATAATGGTAAAATTCGAATATAACAATACAAAAGAAATTGACATTTATAAATTTTCATAGAACATAAAATGAAAGGCATGAAAAACACATGACCATCATCATATTTTCATTTGACAGGCAGATGGGATGTGAAATTCTAGTCCCGTTCTCAACAAATTGAGCTCTGTAAGGTGGCGCTACTCACCATGTGAGTGCATGTTTGTCAGAACCATGGCATATGCAAGAGAGGCCTCAATAATTTATTTGTTCCCATCTCCCTGTCTGGACATAATGATTACGTGCAGAATGAAAGCCATGAAAAACACATGACCATAATCAAATTTTCATTTGACAGGTAGATGAGATCTGAAATTCCAGGCCTGTTCTCAACCACTTGAGCTCTATAAGGTGGAACTACTCACCACGTGAGTGCTTGTTTGTCAGAAACCATGGTAGACACAAGAGAGGCCTTAATCATTTATTTCTTTGCCTATCTCCCTGTTTGGACATATTCATTACATGTAGAGATAACATTTGTTTAAGTGATATAAATCTCTAAAATTGTAAGGAAAGAGAGTAGAATGAATCAATCATGTTTAAATGCAATGGACGTTGAGGATACCCATGTCCTTGGATTTTTATTTCAGGGTTGGCTTGAACCAAATACATGTAGAGAAACTGCACATAAAGCTAGAAAACTAAGTCATTCATGTTTAAAATCATAGGATTAGACCATCTCATTGATATATGGGCCATAGGCATTGGCAGTGAACGTTGTGTTCACCCACATCCTTGCCTTCTTGTTTTTGAGTTGGCTTAGTTGAAAAAATCTACCGCCAATTCACTTTGGCAGAAATGCAAGAAAAACCTGCAAACTGAGTCATTCATGTGTTGAAGCATAAGCTTGCATCTTCCTACATTGGTATTTGGGCCATATGCATTGGCATTGAATGTTGTGGTCACCCACATTCTTGAATTCTTGTTTATGGGTTTGTTTAATTGAAATTAATTCAATAAAGCTTGAAAACTAAATTTATCTTTTTTAAAGGCAGAGGCTTGCATCATCCTGTATGCATATTTGGGTCATAGGTATTGCCAGTGAATGATGAGGTCACCCACATCGTTCAATTCTTGTTTCTGGTTTCTTTGCATTGCTTTGCAACTGTGAAGGCCTATGTTGTCATTGCAAGGCTTAGGTCCAATTGGATCCATCTTTGCAACTGGCTTTCTCATTTCTTTTATTTGGCTGTGATTCAAACAATGATCTGTGGAAAAAATGGAAAATGGTAATGGAGGATATGTGCCCAAGAATATTCTTATCACTGATGCTGCTGGATTTATTGCATCTCATGTAGCCAATAGACTCGTGAGGAAATACTCACAATACAAAATTGTGGTACTGGAAAAACTCAACTATTGCTCAAACCTGAAATCTTCTGCCCTCCATTTCTTCTCCCAATTTCAATTTTGTGAAGGGAGATATTGGGAGTGCAGATCTAGAAAATTATCTACTAATCACAAAACAAATTGATACTATAATGCATTTTGTAGCCTAGACCCACGCGGAAAATTCATTCAGGAACAATTTTGAGTTTACAAAGAACAACATCTATGATACTCATGTCCTTCTTGAAGCATGCAAAGTGACTGGATTGATCAGAAGATTCATCCATATGAGCATTGATGAAGTTTATGGTGAAACAACGATAGATGCCATTGAGGGAAATCATGAGGCCTATCATATTCTACCCACCAATCCTTCCTCTGCAACAAAGGTAGGAGAGGAGATGTTGGTCATGGCCTATGGAAGATCCTATGGCTTTCCTGTGATCACCACAAGAGGTAACAACGTATATGGGCCTAATCAATTTCTTGAAAAACTCATACCCAAGTTCATTCTTCTTGCAATGCAAGGTAAGCCATTCCTAATTCATGGTGATGGATCCAATGTTAGGAGTTATTTGTACTGTGAGGATGTGGCTGAGGCTTTTGAAGTTGTTCTACATAAAGGTGAAGTTGGTCATGTGTATAATATTGGTACACATAAGGAAAGAAGGGTCATTGATGTGGCTCAGGATATCAGTAAGTTGTTTTCATTAGATCCGAGGAAGTTTATAAAGTTTGTAGATAACAAACATTTCAATGAATATATATAAGATAACATAATTTTATTAATGTTCGACTAGTGACCACAAACGTAGGTCGAAGGGATTGCTGAGTACAATGATGTCATTACAAAGTAGGAGTGTCAAAAGGTCTCCTATAAAAGGCAAGATGTAGAAAATAAAGTGAAGGAAGGTATAGTAATAGGGAGTGAGATCTGAGTGGAGAATATTATTTGGATGATAAGAAACTCAAGGATATGGGGTTCTCTGAAAGGACTAAATGGGAAGTGGGATTGAAGAAACAATGGATTGGTACATAAGACATCCTGATTGGTGGGGTGATGTGTCTGGGGATCTATTCCCTCATACACAGATGCTCACAATGGTTGGGGTTGAGAGGTATACATAAGTCTGTGATGTTGTTCCCATGACATCTCCCTTGCCAAATTTCATCCAAAAGAATTTCATGCTAGAGCCCTCCAAAGGCCTTATTCAGAAACCTACCTTGAATTTCTTGATATATGGGAAAAATGGATGGATTGGAGGGCTTATGGGGCAGATATGTAAGAAGCAAGGAATACTATATGAATATGGAAATGTGAGACTGAAGAATAGGACCCAGATCCAAATGGACATA
This sequence comes from Picea mariana, assembly GCA_032191745.1. Lineage (NCBI taxonomy): Eukaryota > Viridiplantae > Streptophyta > Pinopsida > Pinales > Pinaceae > Picea > Picea mariana. The sequence goes on along the minus strand of JASDQU010101593.1, from coordinate 32,083 downwards.
CAGAACATCAAGCTTACCCATGTTCTTTATGTTGCAAGTGTGACAGGTAGGCCTAATGTGGATTGGTGTGAATCTCACAAGCCCGTGACTATAAAAACCAACGTGGCAAGAACTCTAACTTTGGCTAATGTTTGCAAGGAGCATGGTCTTTTACTTGTGAATTTTTCAAATGGTTGTATTTTTTAGGATGATGATGTTCATCTTGAAGGCAATGATATTGGACTTATGAAGGAAAACAAACCGAACTTCACTGGATCCTTCTATTCGAAGACCAAGGCCATGGTAAGATTTATACTGGATCTGGAAATATGTTGGTTCCAACATTTTCCTACATATTTCAGAAAGAGTTTGGTCTTCTTTAATTTCCATATTTACATGAAAATGTTTCTTGAGTTAAGGTATATTTTTAGCATTGCATTTATTCAGTCGTGAGTTGAACTCCATTCCATGTTGGAAGTACATATCATCAGTACATGTACATCATTGCGCCCAGGGAAACCAAGTGCATTCTATAGCCCAATGTGAAGGAGATATGTAATGTCCATGCCTAAGGCTAACATGAAATGTGATATAACTCATCATAATATCATATTTAAAAAAAAAAATTGAAAGCATAAAAGCCTTGTGTAGATGACATGTGTAACATAAAAAGAAAATTTATGAAAAACACACCAAGCATTAATACACACACACACACCTGCCCAAAGGGTTGGATCCAATGGTGAGGAGAAAGGAATTTTTTCATTAGTGGGCAAGTTCAATTTCTGTGAGAGATTTTCCTAAAGCAATGGGGTCAACTTGAGGTAGTGGTCGAACCTATGGTTGCACCCAGATAGATTATATTAAATGATCTAGTGACATGTGCACACACAAGTGGATCAAATCCCACCCTCCAATGGGTTCAAATGGACTATTTCAAGGTGAGGGTGGAGTTTGTTGGGAGGTTTGTGGTTCTAGTTGGTTTGAACAAGGAGGTGGAATTAGGATGGAGGTCTCTGGTTCTAGTTAGTTCAAACTTACTATTTCAAGGCAGAGGTGGAGTTCGTTGTGAGGTCCCCAAATCTAGTTCGATTGAGTCCCACCGAGTTTTACTAGCTTCTATTGTCACTTGCAGTTGAGTTGTCATCCATCTACTAGCCTAGATCCATATCTTCTAAATGACGAGAGATTTACATATCAATTTATTTTTATCCCTCTTGGTGCTTAATAGATCTGGAGTTAAAAAGGATCTATGCTAGCATTAAAGGATATCCAATGTGGGTGCATGTTCTAAAATTTGACTCTATTATGTCATCTTGTTAAAGATATGAGTTAGATGAAAGAACCATCAAATATAATATCTTTCATTTTTCATTTTCCTGAGAATTTAAATATCAACCAGCAATCAAAACATTCCATGGTATAATATCTTGTTGAGGCATTCTTTCAAACAATTTGTGGGCAGAGTTTACATTCTCACATGTAACGTAACCAACAATGACTACAATTCATGCGACAAATTTTCATTGAGGTGTTCTTTCAAACAATTTGCAGGAAATGTTAACATTCCCACCCTTTGCATACATGTCTACAAAACCAATTCCACCTATCTTATAGTGAACACTAGTTAAAAACAAGCAAATTATCGTAAATTTTCTAACCAGACAAAAAATCTGTGAATTACTTACCAAAGAAGAGAAAGAATGGCAGAGTTGCAGGGATCCCCTCCTTAGGCTACACCTTTCTCCTTAAAATGGAGATGGAATCAATATGTTTCACCTATAGAATTATGGTTTACCCCGCCAGGGACTTCATAAAGATTTGAAACCATCTGTCAAGCCAAAACCTTGTTCAAATATTTCATCAAATATGTTGCAAATAGGGATTTTGTCGAACCAACACCCTATTCAGGTATTTTGTCAAACATGTTGCAAAGGCTGAAGATGAAAACTGTTGTGCCAAATACGCAACAGACACTCCTACTCCAAAAACCCTCAGGCTAATTGTTGTGTTAACATTCTTGTTCATTCGTAATCATTCCATGTCCTCAACATTGTTGTAGTGCTTGTAAATCACCGGTAGGAAGTGGTATCGATCGAGGGGTGCTTAAATCTCTTTGTCACTCTCATTTTCAATAGCCATTGCATCCTTCTAAAATGCACTTGGCACCTCCACAATCCTTATCGGTGATTCAACGGGAATCAATATCTTGTCTGCGATGATTCGAGATCCCATTAGCATGTTGGCTTGTCAAGGGAGTCTCCCTATTCGGGCATCGATTTCTTTAGACTTGATGATAAAGAAATAGAGGCAAAGATTTTAAAATATATGCAGACCTGATCCTTGCATGTATATTCTAGTATTACATTGAACATCTCCCTTAGGAGCTGCTAGGTGCCAACATGGAATATTAACCAAGGGGGATGGGGATGGTATTGCTAAGAGATTAGACCATTTCCTTGTTCCTGAAGATCTTTTGTTGCAGGTTCATTAGGTGAGGTCTTGAGTTTTAGGGTGTATATTTTTTGATCATCTTCTTGATTATGTTGGAGTTGGGCTATCCAATGAAAAACTTTGAGCCTTGTTCAAGTATAATCCCAGGTGAAGTCTAGAGGATAACTTTTGTGATTTGGTTAAGTCTTCTTGGACTAGCTTTGATCAATCAAGTGGTTTGTCTCCTAGTGAGCAGTTTATCAAATCCCTAAGGGTGGTCAAGGAAAAAGTGTCATCTTGGGCTTCTAAAAGGTTTCATGACCGAGATAAAATATTAGTGGAGATAGTGGAAGAGATGGTGTTACTATCGAGTGGCAATGAAGGGCTTCTAAATAAGGAGAGTCTGTAGTGAATGGAAGGGGTTTCAAAGCATGTTTCTCAATTGAGGGATATGCCCAACAGATGGACCATGATAGAAGAGGCAAGATCTATCCTATTGATGTTCAATATATTTTGTTCATGTGAAGCATAAACCTTTGTTATGGCCTACTTCCTTTAGGTTATGAAATGTTCTTCTTGATCAAACCCCTCTTCGGGATCAACTAGGAATCCGCCTAAGATAAATAAAAAGTAAAGATCAACCCTCTGCATGTTAGTTGTATCTTCTCATGATAACATTAAACTAGATCACAATCTATATCTTGTCATGTTGGAATGGGGGATATGATGACCCTATTTTCTATTCTTGAACAACAACAATCTCATGCAAAACAGGCCTAGAAAAGGTGCCTCATTTAACCTCAGATCTCTAGTTAAATGTGTCACAAAATATATTTCCTCTAAAATGTGTGTAGCGGATTCGAGCTCTGGCCCAGGTTATATGACAAAGGCAATGTCCCAACACTACAATGAATCCCTATGATTAGCTCCATTTTTAGATCCCTTTTTTGGTTCCATTGGTTGTTTTACTGTATTTTTATCCACTTTTTTGCTAAAGTTGGCGCTATTTATCGGGAGGGCACTATTTATGGAGCTATTTGTGTCGAGAAACACAGGTGGGCACTAAAATGGGCACTATTAGTGCCCTTTTTAGTGCCCCAGTTAGCGCCTAATTTAGCTCCCAGTTTAGCTCTCAGTTTAGCTCCCAGTTTAGCTCCCAGTTTAACTTCCAGATTAGCTTCCTTTTTAGCTTCTATTTTGGATTCCAATTTAACTCCCAATGTGCCTAAATAGTAATTTTGTTGAGTTTTTGGGGGTTAAGTGGATAAGGGATTTAGGGATTAGGTTATTTAGGGATTTGAGGTCTAGGGATTAAGGGTTAAGGGTTTAGGGGTTACTGTTTAAGGTATTAAGGGTTAAGGGATCAGGGGTTACATTTTAAGGGATTAAGGGTCAATGGCTGATGGATTTGGGGCTTAGGGGTTAGGTAGTTTAATGGTTAATTGATTATGGATTATATATGGTCAAGGGATTAATGACATCCATCAACCCTACACATAATCATTGAGATCATCCACATCTCATTTTCATCATCCGTCATTTCCATATGTAGAATATTTTTCAGAACTGATCTCTTGAAATTCCATGGAACTTCCAATTCACCCATCACAAATATTGTCTTCCATTGACCCCTCACAATGACCAGTGAATGGGGCCATCATTGAAATTTCTTCAATTTGTGCCTGTATGCATCAAAATTTGACATGGTTAGACTAGATACATGTGTTGATGGTATGGGAGGGTTTAAATACTCATGAATTCCTCAACTTAAAATGACATAAGTGGCAACTAAACTTTGAATGCATGGTCAAAAGAATTTTCTGTATAAGAAGCAAGGATGGATTGAAGAGGATGGTGGAGCAACTAGCATAATAAAATTCTAAGACAACTTTTGTAACAAACTTAAAAAGTTTAAGGAGGTTGGAAGATGAGCCCATATTTTGAGGAAATGCCCTTGACCTATCTCAGCACAAATACACATTAGATCCACAAATTGAGGAAGTTGGCTATCTTGATAGAGAGACGTCCAACATTGAGGGGATCTAATCTGATTGGGTTAGTTTTTTAGGAGTGTTCCACTCTAAAAAGTAGAGACATTGAGGAGGATGGAAGTCAAAACCTCTTTCCGTCAACTGATTACACGACAATGCACAATAATGCATTGTCTCTTGAAGTTTCAAATGACATATCTAGTCCTTCTTACGAGGATACAAGGAAATAATTTGTGTGGGTTTATGAGACATTACAATCAATGCCCAAAGATTTAATAATGTAGAAATTGGATCTAGGGTGAAAGT
>JASDQU010101593.1:0-17957 GCA_032191745.1 Picea mariana | reverse complement strand
CTTTGCTTGGATATAAGCTTGAAGACTCTATTTGGTCTATCAAGTTGTATTGGATATTCTTCATGCAAGTGTAGAGAAAATGTGTGTGTTGGAACCAAGGGTCACTGAAAGGAAGCTTGCGACATCAAGGTGATCCAGTTGTATCTTCTAATTTCATTTAATATAATACAGTGACATGTCCCTTTCCCATAAAATCACTCTTATTTTATTGCATAACTCCTTGATCATATGCATAGGTTGACATTGAATATACTTTGCTATCTTAACATTGGTTGGTTTGTGTTGTCTTGGACTTGATTTCAAAAGAGCATCGGAGTGAAGCGGGAACAATAGAGACCTAAGGAAATGATATAAAGGTATGTCACTCATTCCTTCCTAGTAGTAGATTCAATGATTGCAACTTAGGGAAAGAGTCGTGTCTTGTCCTATTTTGTTCTAGATCCAAGTGGATCTAGGGAGATCTGTTAGTGTCCTCACCTATCGATTTATCTGATAAAAAAATTGGTGACTCTACTGGGGATACAACCCATTTTGGTGGTTTTTTCTTAGCCATTTTCTCTTGACCTACCCTTTTTGATTCCCAATCAATCTTTGAGTCTTGAGGAGATCCTCACAGAATCCCTAGATCCAGAAGTTCCCTCAAAGTTCTACCATTTTTCCAAAATTTTCTTGATTACAGACCTTCTTGCACTGCACCTTTCTGTAGCCTACAAGAATAACTGAGGTTCGCACCCCAGTGTTCACTTCAGTGCGAAATTTTCGCACCCTACCTGTGTCTATCCTGCGAGAATCCTTAATTCTTGCATTATACCCCCAGTCAAACTGTGAACTCACTTGTAAAATTTTTGGATTAGGTATTTTGTGGCTTCAGATGCCCAGATTGGTTGGTGTGTTTGGAAAGAACTTCTCTAGCCAGTGATTGAATGTTTCTTGACTTCAAATCTTGTGAATGATTAGTTTTCGGAAATTGAAAGCTCTTCTTGATCTTTTTTCTCAATTTTTACCTCTTGACCTTTTCTTAACACAGGTATAATCTCCGATTCTGAAATCCAAGTGATTGTTTGGTTGGGAACCTTTGATTGGTTTAAAAGTTGAGATTAATTGTCCTTTTCAATTGCTTATTACTTGGAAAATCATTACCCATGTGCATTTGAAGAGACTAGTTTTTTCAGTTTGTTATTCTTGTCTTCATTGAAAGATCGATTTGGGTGTTTGTTGTGTATTTCTTTTTTCGTTGGTTCCTTACTTTTTCTTAGTTCCATCCTTGTTGCTTGGTTTCTAATAAAAATTAAATACATTTTCTTTTTTTTAAGCACCTTTTTATTCGAAAATATTGGCATTCAAGTATTGAAAGAGAACGGATAGATAATTTGCATTGTTCATGGTCGTTTGATATTACATTTTAGAGAAGATCATACATCGTAGTTCACATTGTTCCAGAAAAATCCTCTTTCCCTCCTGTAAATAGGATTCATCGAACAAAAATTTGGATCATTCATTCCTATTTATGCATTGTTGGGTTAGATTCTCACACAACATCGGTTTCATTTCCATCTCCTTTTGAGTAACAACAACCTTTAATAATATTGTGCAATTTTAAAATTCAACTAGTAACTTTTTCTAGGGCCCTTTTACACCAACATTAACATAGGCTAGAGCTTTGGAATAGGCAGTGAGACATACTCTCCAAAGCACAAAACACACAATAGTATCTTGTGATAAGGAGTGTCAAATTCCATTTGCAACATTTTGTCCTGGGAATCCCTTCTCACACAAGGGTCAAACCTGAGGTCGCATTGAGATTGACAGAGTTACTCACCCTGCTTTGTTGATATCGGTGTAGAGATTACATGTATTAGGGGGGTCACTTGAAGGTATACCCACAATGATGAGTGGAAACCTCTCAAGATGATTTCGGGCTAGATACCCTGCCCTTGTATGTGGGAGCTTTCACCAGGGTGTAAGTTCGTTAAGCAGGTCGTCAACGTAACTTTTCCACCCTAGCCCAGCCCCTTCTTGTCTCGTCGTCATGACGCTGGATTTCATCACCAACTAGTGACTTCGGAATTGGAAGGTCTTGTTTGCTGGGTTTTTCTTCCTAGATTTTACTACCATGTGCTGTTTGTTTACCCAAGTTGGCCATAGAATTTCTTTTGTAAAATTCTAACTTGATCACAATTGACCCTCCACGTCGTTCACGTAGAATGCAAGGCCTACCCCTAGAAGATCTAGAAGGTTCTCAACCCTTGCCTACCAACTCACCGGAGGGATCTCCTCAACAGAGTGAAGTCCAAGACATTGCCACTCCACCAGTGGAAAGAACTAACTCTTTAGAATGGTTCTAAATTACCAATTCTTGAGAGGAATTTCGACTTCCTCCCGACTCCGGGAAACGTATTGTGTGAGTGAATTCTTCTAGAGATATAGTTGTTTAGTCTTTTAGATCACCAAACAAACCTTTCATAGGACCTGAGGGTCAAGATCCTTTTTGGACTACTGGCATTTTTAGAGGGGATGTCTTTGGCTCAGGAGCAGGCATTGATATCATTGGCGCACCTGAGCTACCTGGAACATTTGATCCAGATGCAGTACCTTTTACTACTACCTGTTATTTTCCTGGTACAGATGCTCCGCCAACTAACCACATCTTGACTATCCCTCTACAAATGGTCCATTACACATTGGTCCCAGATACTACGAGTCCTCATATCGAGACTACAGTGGATAGCCAAGCCCCCATTACCACACTGCTTTTGTCCAGATTCACCCCAACCCTTCCACCCAGATATCATGCGTTGAATGCTTCTATTCCCGCTCCTACACAAATCTCATCCGAGACTCCTGGCGTTTCCACTTCTTCTGGGCACCATCTCGTTCCTGGTTTTATTCTGACACTTCCTTGACCCCCTTTCAGAGGACCTCTTCCATCCTCTATCGGAGGAACTGACCCTAGTGTCACCATCCTGTCTTTCACACCTAATTACCAGATTCCTGTAGGTGGACAATTTCACCAAGGAGGCCAAACCCAATCCCCTTTTGTAGGAGAAATCCCAATAGGGATGCAACCCCCGATTGGAGGGAAACTCCCACTGACCCCACCCTATGGAAAAAACATACCTCCATCCTTGGCCAAGTATTGGAATTATCTTATACAACATAATCCTCACTCGACTGGGGGGAAACAACCTCAAGCTAGCTCCATCATACCCCCTAGTATAGGCCAACCATATCCAGGCATGTCTAATCCTATTTGGGGCTTGAATGCTCAACCCCATGCCCCTGTTCAAGGGTACAACCCTATGAATGAATTGCCTCCACACCAACAACCAAATCTGCTCAGATCTTTGCATTATATGAAAACTTCTTATGGTCCCACTGGTCTACCGATGGGACTCCCTCCCCATAGTCACCAGTACCCACATGTGAATAGAAAATTACCCTTCTTATCCACCCTGGACATCCCTGATCTGTCGAGGATTTTAAATGATCTGTTTCGTCACTCTCCTCAATGGCCTTCCATACCGGCCAAACTACCATCCGACATCCCTAAATTCAATGGTAAACTGGGAAAGGACCCGAACAATCATGTAATGACTTTTCACCTTTGGTGTTTATCCAACTCTTTGATGGATGACTCTATTTGTTTACGCCTTTTTCAGCGAACCCTCACAGGTTCCGCTGCAAAGTGGTATATAGAATTACCACAAGGCTTCTTCACCGACTTCAACACCCTCACTATGGCTTTCCTCACCCACTACTAGTTACTGCTCCGCTATGAAACGAGAATCGAGATTTTGAGTTCTTTCAAACAAAACAAAGCCACTCATATCTTTAATCAAATTCATGAATGGTGATGGATACGACGTCTCATCAAACTTGAACTTCCTGATCAGTTGCTAGCAGAGTGGTTCATGAAATCATTTGTGAATGACATCGCTCGTGACATCCCCATGGGAGGAGTTGTCATAGAATAATAGGCAATCAATTGTGCTCAATAACTTGACCTCGTTTATTCATAAACATGTACTCTTTACGACTTACTCCCTTACGCACCTCGTCCTTCTACTACCACTACTTCAACTACTCCTGCTTCTTCTCATGCAGCTGACGGTGTGATTGGCACTTTCCATGCTCAACCTCATTCTGTCCAAACCTCTAGCAATGACCCCAAAACCATTTCTTCTAATGTTCAAAATGCTCTGTCTCCTACCCCTCCCACCATAAAGACTTCTGAGGTAAATTCTGTTCAATCTACCCCCGCCAACAAAAGTAAATCCAAAAAGGGAAAGTGTAAGAACAAGGAGGATAAAAATAATCCAGAATCTGAGAAAACCAAAACACCACCTGTTGATGATAGGGATAAGTGCAAACCCGGATACCCTTGTCTTATCTGTGGTGATGATCACTACATTAAGGTTTGTCCATGATGAGCCAAGGTTACTAAGTTCCTTCAAGGGACCATGAAACCCCCCACTCCCGCCGTATTGTCACAACCCTTCCCCTCTCAAAAACAGACCCAATTGGTCATTCATGACCAACCTTCCCCCTCCAATACATCCTATTTCTTAATGTGTACAGGTGATTCAAAGCAGAATGAAATCACACTTACCACTCGAGACAAATATTATTCTTCCTCCAAAGAGAAGGTTGATGCAATACCTCCTTCGTTGGTCCAACCATATCCCATGACTCCACCTACCAATGGTCCTCTTCATCTCGAACGACCGAGCCTAGATACAATTCTTCACCCTCATCCAAAGGGTGTTGTTTGAAAATCGACATTCAATCCTGATGCACGTGCCACCTAGAACTACAGTATTGTTGAAGATCTAGCCCAAGCACCATTTGCGATGTCATCCCTCAAAGTCCTTTAGAGTTGTCCTATACAACGGAAGGAACTGTTGAAAGCTATCGGTGGAATCGACCCTACGGATACAAATTTAATAATTTTTGACTTGGAAGATCACATTCCAAGGTTACCCCCTCAACTCACATTCCAAATACAAATTATTGTCTCCAACAAAAGCATTTGTAGAACACTTATTGATGTGGGTGCCTCGACGTGTTTCATGTCTATTACCTACTGGAAAGCCATCGAATCTCCTCCTTTGAATGACTCCCACAACATGCTCAAAGCCTTCAATGGCTCTGGTTTTAAGCCATATGGTGTCCTCCCTTCATTTCCTATTATGTTAGAAGGAAAAATGGTCAACATTGAAGTGGAGGTCTTTGACGATCCTCTCGATTACAACCTTCTACTTGGTCGTAGCTGGATCGATTCCATGCGTGCAATTGTGTCCACTATTTTCCATGTCGCGTGTTTCCCACATCAAGGAAAAGTAGTTACCGTAGACCAATTGGCCTTCTTTCACTCTGATGTACATATTGGCAATGTACCTTTCATTGCAAACCCCCCTGGATATGAGAACGCCAGTGTGGGTCTTCTTAAAGATTCCTCTTTGATGGGTACTTTCCCCATTCCACCACCCGATATTCCACATCTGTTTGTCACCTCGATCAACATGATATCCACCTCTGTTCATAGAACCCCTGTGTCTTATGACCCGTGGATGGTACCCAACCCTGACAATCATCTTCGTTATGGCGATGAAATGCCTTTGAATCTGGTCAAATCCTCTTATCAAGCCATTCAATCGACAACCCCCTCTTTTTATGATTTATCTATGGATCCATTCCATGTTATTTTTCCTATAGATGAGATGATTATGTCTGTTATGTCCATGGAAGATACCCCTTGGGACGATGGACACCATCGTTCCATCCTCTTCCTGGAATAATGCACCATCGAGGGTTACCAACGACTCTCGACCCCGTCGACCATTGTCATCATTTCTACCATTCTTGAGTCTACACACGACATGTTCTACGAACAGAACTTAAGTAATATCTCACCCACCATCCCGCTTGACATATCCATAAAACTCGGAGTTGTCGAAAATGTGCATATCGGAGATTTGTGTTACCATGACGAAGTTGTCACCTACAAGTCTCTTTTCCAATAATTTCATGATGTCTTCACATGGAGCTATGAAAAAATGTTGAGGATTGACCCCGACATTGTGCTACATGAGATTAAGACATACCTGGGCGCTAAACCCGTCTGGCAATGACTTCGTCTAGTCCACCCACGTAAAGCATCCGCTATCAAACTGGAAGTTGAGAAACTTCTCAAAGATGGCTTTATTTACCCTGTGGCTCTAACTGACTGGGTTTCCAATCTTGTTTCGATTGACAAGAAACAAGGCACAATCTGTGTGTGCATTGATTATAGGGACATTAACAAAGCTTGTCATAAATACAACTTTCCTACCCCCTTCATTGACTAGATCGTCGACGATTGTGCCAGAAGAAAAATATTCTCTCTGATGGATGGTTTCACTAAATATAATCAAATCAATATCATCCCCGCGGACCAACACAAGATTGCCTTTATTTGTCCTTGGGGCACTTTCTCCTACCGGAAACTTCCATTCGGTTTAAAGAATGCCAGCGCAACTTTTCAACGTGCTATGTCTTACGCCTTTCACGATATAAAGCACATCATGCAACCATATCTAGATGACTTACCCGCTCATTCCATGCGCCATGTAGATCATCCCATACACCTCCGTGCCATTTTCCTTCGATGTTGGTTTTACCACATACGCTTGAATCCCCACAAATGTGTTTTTTGCATATAATCCGACCGAATTATGGGATTTATTGTTTCACATCAAGGGATCAGGGTAGATCCTTTAAAGGTTGAGGTGATTCTCAATCTCCCTCCTCCTTCCTCACTTTTCCAGTTACAAAGTTTACAAGGGAAGGCAAACTTTCTCCATCGTTTCATCCCAAACTATGTTGAGCTAACTCTTGGATTTATGCGACTGCTCAAGAAAGGTTCTGAGTTCGTATGGGATACCACTGCCAACAAATCTTTCGAAACTTTGAAACTGTCTTTGACACATACCCCACTACTCTTCCCACCTGATTACAGTCAGGATTATTTCCTTTACCTCGCAGCCTCGGACTATACCATCGCTATGGTTCTTGTCCAGGAGGATGATTCTCATGACGAACATGTCATCTCTTACTTGAATCGGAGTCTCACGACTACTGAAACCAAGTATTTACATGTTGAAAAATTGACCTTGGCAGCCGTCCAAGCTGTTCAACGTTTCTGGCACTATATCCTTTCTCGCAAGACTACGGTAATTTCTAACTGCAACCCTATGAAACACATTCTTACACGCCAATTCCTAGAGGGAAAATACTCCAAATGGATCGTAATACTCCAGGAGTTTGACTTAGAATTTGAACGCGCTAAGTCCAAGAAATCCTTGGTGTTTGTCGAGTTGATATGCGACCTTCCCTGCTTTGAGATGAAAAATGTAGCAACAGATTCATTACCCGATGAATCCCTTTTTCTGATTAGTTTCGATGACCTTTGGTACAGAGATATCATCATATATCTCCGGACTCAGAATTTTCAGCCCAAATTTTCTAGCACTGACCACCGTCAAATACGCTACCAATCCCATCAATATATTATCCTCGGCGATACTCTTTATCGTTGTGGGATTGACTCCAATTTTTGACGTTGCCTCACATTTGACGAAGCTGAGAAAGCCCTAAATGACTGTCATTCATGAGCCTGTGGTGGTCACATGTCTGGGTATGCTACTGTCCAAAATATCTTATGAGAGGGGTATTTTTGGCCTTCTTTATTCAACGATTGTATAATTTCCATCCAAAAATGCCACGCTTGCCAAACCTACAACAATAAAATACGATCACACCTTGCTCCTCTACACCTTGTGGTCTCCGTTGGTCCTTTTGTGAAATGGTATCGATTTCATGACATGTCACCCTCACTCGACCGGGGGGCATGGTTACATTATTGTAGTCATAGATTATTTTATGAAATGGGCCGAGGCGATCCCAACATTCAACAATACCAGAAGGACTGCAACATTATTTATATTCAATCACATCATTGCTCGGTTTGTTGTTCCTCAAGCTATCATTATTGACCATGGTAGCCACTTTAGAAACTTCATGATGTCCGAACTCACTGAAAATTTGGGTCATCACCATGAAAACTCAACACCCTATTACCCACAAGCCAACGACCAAGTTGAAGCAACAAACAAAATCCTCATTACCATGTTTTGATGAATGATAGGGATTCACAAAACGAGTTGGCACACGATGTTGTTTTCAACATTGTGGGCTTTCCGAACATCCGTTAAGTATGCTACCGGGTTTACACTATTCCAGTTAGTCTATGGTCTAGAAGCCATCTTGTCGATTGAATGTGAGATACCCTCCCTAAAACTAGCCATCAAACTTCTCCCTAACACTTTTGCCGAAAAAGAATGTCTGTTGTATCTTATGCAATTAGACAAAACTCATCGCGATGCCACCCTAGTTATAGAATCCCAAAAGGAACGTGTCAAATCCCAATACAACAAACATGTCAAGCCATGCATTTTCTCCGAAGGTGATCTAGTTCTCCTTTACGAACAAGATCGGTATATGCTAGGAGCTAGAAAATTTGAAGCTATGTGGTGAGGTCCTTATATCGTCAGATGAGTTTTGGAGAAAGGAGCTTACGATTTAGTGGACTACGACGATATCCCTTTGAGTGAACCCAGAAATGGGTTGTACTTAAAGAAGTACTATGCTTAAGATCACCTATGCATGAGTGCTTATATTTTTTTGTATCATACTTTTTGTGTTCTTTTTCGTTATTTGGTCTCTTCTCTCGACCGCTTATCTTGCATTGTGCTTGGTTTCCAGATGTCTGAGTCTTCGTCACCCCACATTGGCTTCGTTGATGGCACTAGCCGTAGTACTCAGAACCTTTCTTCTACTGCATGGGAAATTTACGCCCCTACAAATGAACTTATCAGTCTACGAGGTGTGTGCCTCGGTCGTGTGACCAATAATATTGCAGAATATAGCGTCGTCATCGAATTGTTGATTGATGCTATTTTTCTTGGTATCTGCCACTTGGTTATACGACTCGATTCACAACTAGTAGTACTACAGTTAAGTAACGTCTATGTTATCCGAAGTCCTACTTTATTACCGATATATTTATGAATTCACCTCTTGGAACGTTATTTTGATTATGTTGAATATCAACACATTCCTAGATGTCTAAATACATTGACTGATGCATTAACTAACTATGTGTTAGACAGACATTTGGGACATTTATAAACCAATTACACATCACATGTCTAACAAAACACAAAATAAGCTGGTAGAAGCCGTATATATGTATATAATGATCAAAATCTCAAAATACAAAGCCCATAGCTTCTACAAAGTAGCGTCACGGATGACGCTCATGATAACACACAACTGCTCGGGCTACCCTATGAAGCAGTCAACTGATAGACTTGAACACGCCCATAGTATGACGCTGGTAACATCTCAGGATCTCTCCAATAGCAATATCTAGGATGTCCGCGGTCAACCCCTCCAAGTTCTGTTCCACTGCCTTGTAGTCTTCAACATCCCATCTCGCCCCTGGAGTCACTTCTCCTCATCATTGAATAGGAGACGTTCTTGGAGGTCGATATGGCCCCACATTTGTGTCATCAAAAAGATATTTTTTTATTAGTTCTTGGATAAACATAAAAAAATTTCATATGGTAAAATTTACAAAAACATTTAAAAAGAACAAAATGTGTGCTTCTTACCTAAGTCACCCCACTGAGCATCCTTAGGCAGGGCCAAATCCGGATCCCCTCGAAAATCCAAACTAACATATGCGTAGTCATCAATCATCAACATCTGGGGCCTCAACCAGTCAAAAAATGAATCATTATACTTGATTATGGGCCCTGCTATGTGTCGAGCCATGAGGTTGCACCACCTCAACATCCTTGGATCCTGTGGGGCCAGTAAACCCCAATCAACTTGTAGTTGCAGTAGTGGGACCCTCTCAAGGAAGAATGACACCAAAAGTGATCTGTACCCAAACTGCTTCAAGTCACCCTTTCTGCACTTCGTCAATTGTCTCTTCATACTGCAGAGAACTGCATCTGACTAGTTGAAGAACCGAGGCTCTGTGCACTCTATGGTGTATTGGAAATAGCTTTGGAGAGCCATGCGCAGAGCCACCCTCCTAGCCATGCGTGCAGTAGTAAACAAAATGGTCCGTAGGGTCAGATATTGGACCCCCAAAATAGCAACCTTACCTTTTCTTCTCTCTACCTTAGGAACACAATATTGACGACAACTCGCTCATCGGGAGCCCGTCACCTCTGCCTCCGGTCAAAGTAGCATGGTATCCATGCCATGACAACCCCATTAGAAAATGGATATCCTCGATATCTAGGGTCAGCGTATAGACTCCCACGTGAAATAACTGTTGGTCCACGTCCCACATGTGGACTAGGTATTCCAACAACTTGAGTTGGGCTCTCATGCCCAGAATCCTGAAAAATTTCAATAGCCCACAGTCCCAAAGGGAAGCAAATGTACCCGGGTCATTCCTGGCAATGGAATCATCCTCTTCATGTTCCCTTTCTCTCCGTTCCAGCATTGTGATGGTCAAACACCTGGAAAAGAGCCATGAGAGGGAAGTCAACAACTTGTTTTAAACTCTTGCGTAATTTTTATTGAGCAAAACCTTACTTCAAAATTCATTTTTCGGCCGCCAAAAGTGAGCCTTTTGCACAGTGCAAGATTCTCACAAGTGCCCTGAAGGCCACTTGTGAGAATCCTAGATTATCGCAGCTCCCACATGGCCCACCTACGAGAATGATTGGGCACATTTTTCGACCCTAAAATGGACTCAAAATAAAAAAAATTGCCAATAAAAACTAAAAATAAACCATGGAAAAGTTAGAGAATCAAGAGATTACCTCATTGGCTGAGATGGTTTGCCGAATGATCGCTTGTGCCTCCTGCAATCGAGAAAATAAATTTGGGGGAAAATGAGGTATGTTGGACAAGTTTTTGGCAAAATCACAATGAAATGGTAAAAATCCCTTTTTACCCATATTTATTCACTTTTTACTATTTTTGTTGATTTTTTCTATTATTTTTTACTTTGTCTATAAAACCTAATACCCTAATAGCCTTGTGAGTGTGGTGTTTCATAGATATAGCAACTTCGAAGTCCGAACGAGGGGGTATGGGTGTTTTTTCTTTTTTGTCGCATGTATGACTACTTTTTAAGGTTTTTAGAAAAAACCTCGAGCTCAGTCTTCGTTCGTTCTCACGCTCGAAAATATATGATAACTTAACCAAGTATACTTTTTCTCATCTTTTCGTACTCGTCATGGTAACATGAAAATGACGAACATTAAGGAGTATCCTTTAAGCTCTTTTTCACGATCCATAAAAATGAAAAGATGGTCGAGTGATCTTGTTCTGTTCACTCTCATTAAAGTATTTGAAAAAACATTCGACAGGCCATAGTTTATCACTTTTTTGGTCTCGTCGAACTCTTTTATGAAAAAGGAACTGGGAGAGTTCTATTTAAGTGTTTTTCAAACTCTCAAAACATGAAAACTCTCTGAGTTTTCTATCTTTGAATTGTTAAACAAACATCGAAAGACCCGCAATGGGACCGAACCATTCCTTCCTAGGGTCGTTAAACATACTCCGAGGGACTCATCTGAAGGATGAGCTTACATTGACAAGCATATGTTATCGTCCTCAAGCTTGTGTAAAAATAAAGAGGTACTTGCCAGAAATGGTGGGGGAAATTTTGGGAAAGGGATGAGTTTTCATATTCATATTAATGGCAGTAAATGTCGCTCTTGAACATGACACCCCCTATTTTTCATTTGAATCCAGATTGGGAAATCCATTTGTCTCTCATTTGACTTGCTACAAGGTCATATCTTGAGTTGTCTTTGAGTCAATGCTACCAAGTCCTTGGTCATGTCATTCATATGTTTAAGAGAAGTTCACACAAGCCCTCTATTGAGTCGGCCACCTGTAGTTTTCCATTCTTACTATGTCGGCCTTACCTGTGTCTGTTTCGACCTGTATTTATACTTTGTTTCATCCTCAAAATATGTTACTTATTTCATGTCATTGATGGGGGATACATCAAGGCCCTCCTGTGAGGAGTCTTGTTCCATCGACTCCAAATCATTATCCAGAAATGAGACTTAGAAATCATTCAGTACCTTGGAACCTGCATGCCTTAATGGAAGGTATATTCACTTTCGACTGGGGTTTCACATCATTGATCCTTGATCGAGAGATTCCGCTGAGTGCTTGACTTCATCCCATGCATTCGAATTCGTTCATATTGTACTTTGGTACCTTGGGAGTCATTAACATCAATGGTGATTTCCCTCGCACTTGTTAACGGTTTTCATCAATGACTGGTAATCAAGTGGTTTCTACCATGTTCGACTTCAACACATGTAATCACATGGTTAGATTCATACTTTCAGGTGACGGGATTGAAGACCCTGGGTCTCATCTTTTTTGATCCAGGTTGCGATGGAGTATGTATGATTTGTATTGACACATAGATCCACTTTGTATGTCATGTGGCTATGTCATCTTAATTCAAGTCTTCTCGCATATATCCACAATGTATTCCTATTGGCTATGTATCATTTTGATGGCATGGATCCACGGTGTATGATTGGTGGCCATGACCTACGTTTATGATTCCATTCATTTGTGATCTGAGCATGGGAATGCCTACCTCATAATTGGTATTATATTCTACAAATGCTTGGCTCTTTACAGTTTTCGATTAGGTGCGCTCCTTGTTTCTAACACACACATGCATTTTACAAAGTATTTCGGCTGTCACAAGTTCCAACCTCATACTTTGGGGGGCATTCTATTACACATGATTTTGGTCATTATGGTGATGTCTCTACAAGTGATGTATTCCGGCTCCCACGAGGACTTTTTTCCTGAGAAAAGTGACTGATGTCTCCTTCCAAAAAACACATTTTTTAAGATGAGTTCGTAGGCTGCCTATATTACAGGGTGCGAAAATCCTTCATTCTCGCAGGCAACCCAAACTTAGGGTGCGAACTGTTCACAGTTTTCTCTATAGGTAGGGTGCAAACCTGTTTCAAATCTTGGAAAAGAGAAGAGGTCACGAAGGTTCTAGAAGGGAATCTTCTATAAAATGAGTTGGCATTCGCATGGTTGGCATCCTACTGACTTCTCAGATTTAGTGGGATCATCCTCATCCATTTAACCATCTCTCCTTCTCCTATATATTGAAAGGTTTCTCATGGAAAAGGTTAAGCAATATTTAATGAAGAATTGGTGAAAGAATTGTGTGAAGAACTTTGCTTGGATAGAAGCTTGAAGATTCTATTTGGTTTATCAAGTTGTATTGGATCTTCTTCATGCAAGTGTAGAGAAAATGTGTGTGTTGGAACCAAGGTTCACTGAAAGGAATCTTGCGACATCAAGGTGATCCGATTGTATCTTCTACTTTCATTTAATATAATACAACAACATGTCCCTTTCCCATAAAATCACTCTTATTTTATTGCATAACTCCTTGATCATATGCATAGGTTGACATTGAATATACTTTGCTATCTTCATTTTGGTTGGTTTGTGTTGTCTTGGACCTGATTTCACAAGAGCACCAGAGAAAAGAGGGAACAACAGAGACCTAAGGAAGTGATATAAAGGTAGGTCACTCATTCCTTCCTAGTAGTAGATTCAATGATTGCAACTTAGGGAAAGAGTCGTGTCCTATCCAGTTTTGTTCTAGATCTAGGTGGATCTAGGGAGATCTGTTAGTGTTTGCACCTACTGATTTATCTGATAACAAGTGTCTTCACTCCTCTTCACTTGGGACTACAATTGTTGCACTTACTATTCAAGGATCAATAGTGGTGACATCAATGAAGCATTTCTCTAGGATACCCTTGTGCAAATCAATGGGTAATAGTCTCCACATGTTGCGTATTGTCTATTTTTTTTGTTTCTTTTTATACAATAGCCATGGAACTTTAGTGCCTATGTTGGAGATGCTTTTTCCATAACTAGGATCAACCCTTGGCCTAAAGGCGATTTCTTATACATGGTTAACAATGCTTACCCAAGGCATTGAAATTGCAGGCCTATCTTTGATTGATTGGTTCCAGTAAGCATATAAATTATTTCCCCAGTCTTGAAAATTCTGTAGGATTAAAGAGTATGCCCAAAGGTAAGATGTTTATGCTCTTATTAGTGTCATATAGATACTAACAAGAGTATGGTTATAGGTTAAGGAAACCTCTTGCAAGAGATCTCCCTACAACTATTAAATATTCAAATCACCAATCAATACACCTTGATTGTTATTCTCTTAGCCATAATGATGGCATTTAAGTAGATTTATCATTGAAACTTTTGGTGTATATATAGGTTCAAAATTATTAATGAATATTTTGATAAAGGTAAAAGATGCCACATGAATCTTAGAAGGTGCCCTTTAGATGTTTTCTTTAGCTTCCAAGCTTGCCTAGCCTTATTGCGAGTATTCAGTATTATGGGTCCTAATCCATAGATTTTTGTGTATTCATGGAGGGTGTTTAAAGGTAGGGTAGTATTATATATATATAGACGCCCATTGGATTCGATAAACCATACAAAATTCCTTTTAGAAAAAATGCCAACATGTTCATAGAGTTGGGAGATAATATATTTTTTAAAGGTTGGGAAGTGTTTGCAAGAAATTTTTCACATTATCATAGTCTTCACAATTTTTATAAATTCCTTTTTCATTTGTTGCGGAAGTGATACAAATAAACTTATTGCCACCCAACTATGAGGAGACATGTGCATGCTAGAATCCTTAGCTCCTATGTTCAACATTTATTTTTAAAAGTATTCTTTATTTTGGATTATTTTAAGTTAAAAAATTATTCTATCAAGTTCTAAAACTACTTTACTGCTTGCAGTTTCCTTAGATAGAGATGGTGGTCCTTTGCAAAAAAGGGAGATACTTTATCTTCTTGTATTAGGCCACTACATGGATGAAGATTATCCAAGGAGTAGATAGTGTATAGACCAAACATTAGTTTGTGTATTGTTGTGGAACAAGTTTTATGTAATATTTCTAGTATATTTAGTCACATTTAAGCTAGCAACCATATATAATAGATAGGATATATTTGGGGTTCCAGCACATAAGAATATCTGTGCACTTTGTGAGCAGTAGAGGCCTGAGATAAACTTGCCTTTATAATGGCCATTCAATTTTTTCTTCATACTCATTTGGAGCAACTGCCAGAACAACCGTATTTCTAACACTAGGGCAGGAAGTAATCATAAAGAATTCTTGCCATCTTTTTGATAGTTTTGATATATTTTACAATAATGATGAGATGCAAGTTATATGATCTAGTTTTGGTAACTTTAATTTCCTTTTAGTAGCCTATCGATCAATCAGGGTGAGTGAATTTATGAATAGGGGATGATGAGCCACCAAAAAGTTCATACATCAAATTCAACATTTGTTTTGTCTACCTTTGCATGCCTTGATGACCATTTTCAGCACATAAAATAATATTTTCAAAGGCAACAACATATTTGGATGGCAAATCCACACTTTTATGTGAAATACACTTTTGGATGGTGAATCACATCAGGTTTATGTTATAAATATGTTGTTTTATGGATGTTACGATAGACCAAATTCTTGTGGCCTTCTAGCATGCCCTTATATGCATTTGAGATGTGTTTTCCAGCAGTAGTTTGCTAAATAAAGGATACACCATGTTGTTTTAAAATGTTGAGTACATAGTAATATGATTTTGTAATAGTTGATCTTGAGTAGAGATCAAAGAGAAACATTTTAAGTCCATATCTTAGAGGCACACATGCAAATCAACACCTTGGGCATCTTGATTCACACATCAACAAATTCAAGTTTCACTAGCATCAACATGGATATGAATTCTCTCATCCCAGATATGGTATTGGTCTCCTCAAAATACATTTCAAGTTCTGTCCCTGAAGAAGATGACAAAGCATCAGACTCTCTCTCTCTCTCTATAGCTAGAGGAAATTTGGATGATTGATATGAGAGAGTATAGGTGAAGCATCCAATAATGCAACACATAAATCATGCCCAAGATCATGTCCTAGATTTGAGGGACACCACCATGAATAATCCATTTCATAAATATCCATTTATTAATATGGGACAAACATGTTGAGAATAGACACAGGTGAATCAAATTTTTGTTTATATCCATAGATCGGACCCCAGTAATGTGTTGTTCATCAGGAGTATTGTATTTGACAATTGTGATGTATGTTTAGGACATGAGAAGCATGAACTTCCAACAAAGTGGCATTTCCTTTAGTATTTCACTAAGGATAATCTTGTGTCAACTCTGACTAACACTTGGACTCACTAGTCTCCACACAATATCCTTGTACAAAAAAAAAAAACAATAGCTAGAATACTTTTGAGAGGTGATTTTAGCATGATTGAATCTATTGTTGGAAAGTTTGTTTGAAATTTTGATCTCCACTCTGGGGTACTACACAAATTGTCTGCCGAATTTGAATATATTTTCCTATTCAAGCAAGAGTGTTATGTTGATAGAGCCTTTCTAGAGGGCTTGCAAGTCTTGTTTCAGTGTAAGTGTTCTAGTTTTGAAGCTCCAGATATCAAGGTTTATAAGGCAGCAACACACATGCTTGAAGCAGAGGTCTGTCTGTTGCTATCAATAAGAAGTGGATGTAACATTTCGAGATCTTCAATGATCAAATGGAGAGTGCACTTGGAGATAATGTTACAAGTGTTGGGCTCGAAATAAACTTGATTTGTGTTTGTTGAGGTGCTAGTCGCATGATTTTGTTGGGAATTTGTTGAGGTCGAATGAGGATAGTACCTTTAACATGAACAAGTGGGTGTGGAATCAAATGTTTGAAGAGAAACAAACCAACAATGAATTCAATCTTTATAAAGGAATTCCATCATAAACATGAAGGTCTTGTAGTTGTGCACTCGGGATACATGGTACACCATAAGACAAGAAAATCTAGTGATTCATATTGGCTGATCTAAATCATAAAGGGAGGGCTAACCTATCTGAGAATACATTAGAGATGACTTGTCCGAAAAAATACTAGGGTCGTCCTATGTCTAACAAAGCATAGGACCGACTCATCATGATTTTTCAAGTGACAAGTATTTATTATTTATACACCTGTTTGGGGTTCTTTGTTGAGTTTTATTCTGTGGTTAGTTAAAAAAAAGGTTCATTAATCGGATGATTTTGGTTCTATCCTATGTTTCTTGGTGGAGAAGACAATGACTAAGTTAGCCCCTATTGGTGCATGCTTTTGATGACATTTCTTCTCATGTGCTATGTTGATTTGAGGACGGTTTGGGAGCCTCTTCATGCATCATTGTCATATTTGTTCATTTTTTGAAGTTGAGTTTGAAGGTCTAATTTTTATATTGCACCAGCAGGATACCAAATCTTTGTAAGTAAATTTTAGGCTTGTTCTGTGTAGACATCATTTTCATCCTTTTTCCAACATTCCATATGAGCCACAACCATCATTAAATGGGGTATTGATATGTGTATATTAGATATAAACATGAAATACCATAGGGTTATCGTAATTTAATGTCATCATACTTTACTGGACTAAAGACTACTAATCTTCTTCCAGACTTAGTTTACAACAACAAGTTGATTGTTCAAGGGAAAGGTTAGAGCGTGGTTGAAACTTCTTGAAATTTATCAAGGCATGGATCAAATGTTTCAAGGAAGTGATTTGGCATATCCCCTTGACATGGTCAAAAGGTCAGTATGTTAAGAACCAAATATCAATATAGCATAGAAAATCCTTAGAAAAAGTACTCAATGCCTTGAAAAAGAGATAATTTCAGATAATAAGCCTCTTCGAGGGGGAAACCTCCTTTTACCCCACTTAAATGTTCAAGTACAAGATGATTCAAAATGAAAATGTCTCCTTGGTATATA